>PVIU01029457.1:0-17538 GCA_004026605.1 Ondatra zibethicus
GTTTTCATTACTGTAGCTCTGTAATAGAGTTTGAAGTCAGGGATGGTAATGCCTCCTGAAGTTCCTTTATTGTATAGGATTGTTTTGGCTATCCTGGGCTTTTTGTTTTTCCATATAAACTTAGTTATTGTTCTCTCAAGTTCTGTGAAGAACTTTGTTGGGATTTTGATGGGGATTGCATTGAATCTATAGATTGCCTCACAAATATATTTTTAATGAATGATGAATTGAAACACTGAAGAAGCCTCTCTTAAATACCTCAATTCACCTTCCAAGAACTTTCATTTTCTTTAGAATTCTGACTAAAACATAATAGTAGATTAAATGTCAGTTATCAGTTTTCCTATAGTATTATTGTCATCCTTGTGACTCTAACAGCATCAGTCTACGCTTTCCCGAGAGTAGTTTAATTTGCCCTGTAATAGAAATTCAACCCTTTTCTTACTAATAAATGAACTATATATTAAATTTTATTTTGAACTTTTGCTAATAAGTCTTTATTTTCAAAGGTTTTATCATGAGGTTAACTTCTTGATTTATATTTTATAATTTTCTAGAGTATGTATATAATATGTTATTGAATTCCTGTGAATATTTTATTGTGTACTACTAGGACCCCAATCCGTTCCTTACTTCCCATATATTCTTTAGACTGATATTTACATGCTATGTTTTGCTAAACTGAAGTTTGTATTTAAGTTACTTTTTCTTAAAATTACAATTTATATTTGAATAGATATCCATGAGAAATACAACTTTCCTCTCCTCAAGATATGCTAGGTATATGATATATACAACACCATTTGGAAAAGTTGTGAAATATGTGACTCAGTTAATAATGTGTAGTTGAAAGACATCCAGGATCTTAGGAGAAAAAAATTTCTCAACAACAGGTTTTCCTTAAACTACATCCGAATCAGACTGTTCCACAATTTGATGATAATAAAATCCTAACAGTAATTCCAAAATTGGTTAAGGTGAATTCTCCCTGATTTCAGTTCTGGGAAAACATTTGGCCCATGCTCAGAATTTTCAGGTGGGAGATTGTCAGTTTGTTTAATCACAAAGAATTTGTGATTTGATAATCCAGTGGTTGAAATGATGCCTACAGGAAGATTCCTGGTAGAGTTAAATAGAAACAAATAGTGTTTTACTCCACTAACAATAGCAGCAATACTTAAGAAAAATTAACTTGTTGTTGTTCCTAAAAATATGTTTTCTAGGTCATAATAGATTAAAATTATCTATGTACTTTTTATTTCTGGGAAGCTAAATGCTCTCAAATTTAGGAACAAGATTCAAAAGTACTTCTGAGATGTATTCCCCCTTAGGTCATTTAACTTAAATGAGTGTATTCAAACTATTATTTCGTGGTAAAACTATTATTTTTACAGGCAAGCTTTATAACTTTTTCTCCTATCTCTATAAATTAGACTGACTCTTAATAAGTGTCTTGAAAGGAGCATTTGTTCTGAAAAAACAAAAGAGCAGGCATTTTTGGAGTGTTTATATATTTGAAGGAAAAGAAATGATATGGCTTTGGTCATCTCAAAACCTTTTATATTGCACACATTAACAGCTTTACATAACTGTTTCGTTGGAATTGTATCAGTGTGGAAACAATTTGTACTACAGTAGATTATTGCCTATTGAAGGCTTCGATTTTTTCAAGTTTAATAAAGAACGTATTTTATATGTAGGGTTACCCTATATATTCTTAGACATTTTGCAATAAATATTTCTAACAAGTATAATGAATTATCTGATTTCTTTCTTTACTAGGTGGCTTAATAGAATTAACATGCTGACTGCAGGATATGCAGAAAGGGAGAGGATTAAGCAAGAACAAGGTAAAGGAATACCTTTTATTTTATAATCTTGTTACACTTTTTTCTTACATAAAAAGGCAGAGCCAATGAGGAAATAATTTTTCTAAAGAAAATCATCAGTGACTCTTGATATAGCATTGATAAGGGAAAGATACAATATTTTATTAAATACTAATGTATTTCTGCAAAAGACCCTCAATGGGTTCTGTTCAAAAAGATAAGCTTGGTGCAATATAGAAAATGAAACATAATAACATACATATCAAGTTCCAGGAAACAAGGGTAAACAGAGTCCTTCCAGGAAGGGAGTGGGGGAAAGACTTTTGGTTGGCTCTGTTTGCTGAACTAATTCTTGTAATGAGGAAATGGTATGGACCAATCACTATAATATTCCACAGGATGGAAGCAGATTGCATAATTCTACAAATAATGGAGAAGCCATCTTCATTAAGTCAGTGTATGTGCAGGCAAACGTCATCAAATACTCTACTGTTGTAAAGGTGTCTGGTGGCTTAAAATTCCTCACTTGTATGCCTCAGTGTAATTTTTAGACTTTCATTTGTGGTAAGAGTACTAAAAAAAAATACCAGCCTTCCTTTTCAGATTTCTCGAAAAGGTGTGAAATAGCTCTTTAAAGGTGTTTTAGCTGATTGTTTAAAGGTATAAGAGTTGGAAATATGGTTAATATTTAGATAGTAAAATTAACCTTGAAAAAATATCAATTTGTATATATCGCAGAACTTTTATTTTCAAATTTCATAATTTTATTACCTGATGTTGCTTTCAAGTTGAGAATAAGCTGGATTGTAATGAATTGCCTTTGTTGTGGAAGCAAGTTTCATTGTGGATGAGAGGACAGGTTAATTTATATTGAGTGTGCAAGTTCCAATGAGTATTTATTTTGTAGTGCATGCTGCTTTGCCCTATTGTGTAAGTATATATTTTAATGCCTACTAAATAAAGTTTGGTAGAAAAATCAGACCAATGATAATATTTGCTATTTCCACAGAATAAAAAGGTACCTTCATACATCAGAAACATATTAGACTTCCTACTTAATATATAGTTAAGTCTCTTGGTCTTCTACTTAGGAAATTGATAAGAATGCATATCAACTCCACACTTTATGGTTATTTGATATCTCCTAAGTAATTCTTAATGCTGGAGTTAAGTTTCAAACACAGTATAACTCTGTAAGGTTTTTAAAAAGAGAATAGTGGGAGTTCCAGGACAGGCTCCAAAGCCACAGAGAAACCCTGTCTCGAAGAACCAAAAGGAAAAAGAGAGAGAGAATAGTGGTACCCAAAGGCTATGAAGAACTAAGTAGGTAGTGGACAAAGTAATGAACAAGTACTGTTATACTGTTGTATAAGAGTAAAGTATATAGGTTCTGGTATACATTAAGGTGGATATAGGTAATGATAATGCAGTATATATTTCAGAAATCTAGAAAAAAAGGAATTTTAATATTTTACAGTAGAAATAATTCCTTGATGTCATTGTAAAGTTTTAATCACATAAAAGTTAATGACCTATATGGTATTTCTTTGATAGTTCTAAATAAGAACAAGCTTTAAAAATATGTCCTTTGTGTCAACACATAATGGTAAAAAGGGACCTTCCTTCTTCTACTGATGGCTGTGTTTATTCATAATTATTTATAAAATTTGATATTTTACAAGACAAATAAAAATATAGATTTAGATTTTTTTAAAGAGAAAAAAAATTCTGTTTGCTCTTCGAAAAAAATCAGACTGGTTTCAATCAGTAAGCAATAGTGTGTGTAATATTTCACATGTTCCTAAAGAGCCTAATTTTCAATGTTGCCTTTTTTCTGGCCTTGTTCTCTCCCTTACAGCTTAGCATAAGAAGTTGATTTGTAAAGTAATATTTCTGCTTTTTCTTTAGAACTCCAGCAAATGTTTAGATTGTTATTGCTTTTTAATAAGCCAAAAATTGCATCAAATAGGGATTAGAGTTTTTCCTAATTTAGCTGAGTAGGAAAAATAAACACTTCAGATTTCTTATGTATGGTAACGGCTCTAGAGCTATGGATAAAATGCTAATCATCTCTTTTCTAGTGTGCTAATAAGGACCACTTGAGGTATTATTTCACTAAAATGCCATGGTATCCTTAATACAAACATTAAGGATAAATTCAGCCAGCATTCTTGGAAACAGTGGGAAGTATAATGGTAGAGTGATCTTAGCAAGCTTTGTGTGCTGGGGCTAGGGGGAGGGTGAATGCTAGCATTAACTTCCAGGAAGATTCCAGGCTCTCACAAAACTGCCCAGACCCTAGGACTCCAGATTTCATTCTTCATTGTTCAAAAACGCTCCATAGAAATAAAGACTATCTGTGAAAAAATGAACATCAATCATTTACTGCCTTTGTAATCTGTGTCAGACCGCCCTGGAATAAATCCTGCAAATATACCCAAGAAGATATATGCTGCGAATATCTCTTGAGTGTATTCAGAGTACAAAGCACTTGATTATATGTTATTTTATTTAGACTACCACATACACAACTACAAAAGTCAGTAATTATTAGCTGCTCTTTCACAGATTATAAAATAGGCCCAACAATAAAGTTAAATAATGCCTATAAGAGTGTCAATGCATAAAGTAGTTGTATGGTGAAGAATTGAACCTTTACCTGCTTCTGAATATCAGTCATGCTTTTTTCACAATCATTTAATAAATGTTTCTGGGTATGTATGCCAATTCATCTTTGAGGGAGGACTTAGTTATATTGGTGGTCATTGTCCAGTATCTCCATTATTTTCCATTGAGCTTTTGAGATAGGGTTTAACTATGTAACCCAAGCTTATCTCAAACTGAAAATCCTGGGTCAGCCTCCTGAATTGTAATTGTGTGCTTCCATGACCAGTTTCCCAAAACCAAAAAAAAAAGGTATCTAATTGAGATTGGACACTGTGTATATTTTTCTCAGTGCCTGTTGTCAGGGTCCTTGTGTTTTAAGGCCTGAATAGAAGGGGCAGTTTGTTTTATGTCCTATATCTATTGCTAGAGACTTTTTATTGACAGTGACAAAAGTGAAAAGTCAGGAGTGGGTAAGGGAGATTAAATTGCATAACTATACATAACATTAAACTGTTGTGTTAAACTGATGTGTCGAGCAAGAGTGCCGGAAATTTAGTTCTCAGAGCTTTGGCTCAAGTCAATTTCTTACTTCAAATCCAGCTCCATTATTTCCTACCAGGAATGCAACAATTTCTGAAAACATTCTAGTTGCACTCATTTTTAGTCAGTAGCATGGGAAAAACATTACAACTGAAAATTTCTAGAAAGGGAAGGGCTCATACTAAATTACGTCTAGGGATTTTTCCCTTGAATCTGAACACCACATAAGTCTTGTGGTAGTTGTTTTAGGATCTAAGTTTTCATACAAATTTCCTTTTTTCTTAATCCCTGTTCTCTTTCCTTCAATTGCTGTAGTAATTATCCTGCTTCTCTTTGCTTGTAACTCACAGAAGGAATCAGCGCAGGAGTTAGGACCACAATATAGTGGAACTGATTCTGGTGTAAACCTGGTGTTGGATTTGACTTACAATAGTAATATATCTCTCAGAGTTCAACTTCCCTCTTGTCTCAGTTCTGCCAAGTAACTCTGTCTATCAGCTTATAGTTGCTATCTTTTTAAGTAGTTCTGAAATTTGGTGCTTGGAGCACACATCAGCAAGTGTGCATTTTTTTTTTTTTGCATTTGGCAAGATTTAGGGTTTGCCATGCCTTTCCAAGGAGAGGTGGTAGTATGATTTTATAAAGATTCAGGTCACCATGACTCTAGAAAACAGGAATTGTTAGATAACCAGTGAAGGGAAGCCAAAACAATTTCAAACATTAATTTTGGAGATGTTTATATCAGAGATATACAGCAGCAGCATGCGGTTTATTGCTTCTCTTCTCTGAGCATTCATCACGGTAATGTGACATACTTTAAGAAACATCCTGTGGTATTTATTAAGTAAAGCTTCTGAAAAAATTGTTCTAAAATTAAACATTTCCTCCACCTGTTTTGGCTTATAGAGTACCTTTCCCTTAGTTCTCTTAAGACTGGCTGTGTGTCATTAATTTTTTATGGGGTTGGGATTAGGTTATTGTGTTCTTTCTTCTCCAAAACAGCTAAAAATGAAGCTCAACTCTTGAGCAGGGTGATGATGGTGAACATGCCATAGTAATTAAAGTTAAGTCTTGTTTTGGTTAAGAGATATTATCTTTTCTTGAGGACATGTCTAAAAATACTTAATAAAGCCTCGGGGTGTCCATGTCTGTAAACTTTCAGATTACTGGAGTGAGAGTGACAAAGAAGAAGCAGATACTCCATCAACACCGAAGCAAGACAGCCCTCCGCCCCCCTATGATACATACCCACGGCCTCCCTCTGTAAGTTACACTTGCGTGTGCTTACTACATGACAGGAAGCTCAAACTTAACAATCCAGTTATATGTTTAAAAGAAAGTATATTAAATTCTAAGTCAGATGAGATTTCATAGGGAAAAGAAAATTGATGATCTAAATTCAGAAGGAAAATATGTTTAAGTTTACAAGGAATATTTAATCAAGGGAAATAATCATCACAGGTTGTTGGCAGAATGAATTTGCCAGGCTTTAAGGGAGCTAAAAACAACATAAAAGTTTCCTTACCAAAAGATGTAAATTGATCTTACTTATTCTATACTAATAAAGTCAATTTGTGTATTTTAGAGACAGTTAATTCATTAGTTGTTTTTAAAAATCAGCACTATAGTGCTGGAGATGAAGCTCAGTAATAGATATCATATGCTATCTTAGTTTGCTTTCTATTGTTGGAGGAAAATATCATAACCAAAAGCAACTTGGGGAAGTTTATTTGGCTTATAAGTACTGATTATAATCCATCATTGAGGGAAGCCGAGGTAGGAACTCAAGCAGAGATCCTGGTGGAACTCTGTTTACTGGCTTGCTCGGCCTGCTTTCTCGTACAACCCAGGACCACCTGCCCAGGGGTCATACCACCCACAGTGGCCTGGACCTTGGGCCCTCCAACATCAATCATTAATCAAGAAAATGCCACACAAGCTTGCCTCCATAGCAGTTTGACGGGGCTATTTTATCAATTGGCATTCCTTCTTCCTGATAATCTAGCTTGTGTCAAGTTTGCAATAAATAAATAAATAAATAACCAGCACAGATGCACATATCCCTGGGTTTTGGATATAGCCATGGTATCTGCTTTAATATATATGTTTATGGTGTTCTAGAATTCTTATGGAATTTTCTTAAGTCTATAACTCACTCTATGTATAGACTATATATACTTCATTCTTTTACTGAGGTAAATAATTACCCTACTTTTCTTAAGACTATGCCAATTTATGCCTGTTTCCCACCAAAATTACTGAGCATATGTCAGTGTTTCCATTTAATTTGGTGGTCATGTTACCAAAATAATCAACTCTCTGTATCTTGGGGCTTAGTCTTCCACAAAGGAAAAGGAAGTTAGTTTATGTGACTATACCAGTCAACTTCATTTAACCTTTGCATTATTCCAAGTAATTAATATTTTCCCTTTCTTTAAAAACCCCAGGATCTGAATGATTCCTTTGAAATTTATAAAAAATGAAAGGGAGCCACAGCTTTGCTTTTTTGAAATTATTGTTTTAATTATCTTACCAAGAAGTAGATTTGCATATGGCTTTTTAAATATATCCTTAGTTTTGTTTAACCCTACCCCTGCCCCCACTCTCCAACCCTGCTGTCTCCATCCCCACTTAAATCTCCAGTCCCCAGCATTCCTTTTGTACTCTCCTTGTTCTACTACTCTTCTGATAAATGCATCTTTTTCCCTTTGAGCAACAGTAGCATCTTGGAAAGAAACTATTCATATTATTGTAGTTAATTTGTTGTTCAACATACTACTCAATATGTTGAAAGGTAACAATCTGCCCATGGATGATGCTAAGTAATTTCTCTCCCTTTTCCAAAAGGGGCAGTATGTTCATAACAGCTAAATTTGTCCTGGCTGCCACTTCAACACCATTTGTAATTAACAAGTGTAGCTCCTTGCATAAAGGCACCTGGGCTAGCCTGCTAGCCTCTATAGCTGGAATAAGGCTTTTCTCAGGTAGAGTGTTTCACTTGAAATGTTTTATAGCATTTTATTGATGCTATTCATCTTTCTTGTTTGTCTTTTATACTATAATATATATTCTCAACATTTTACATTTCTGCACAAAATAAATTCCTTTTTATGTAGTCTATACTCACAGAAAATGCCAGTCCCCAACAAACTATAATTTTATCCTACCTGTAGTCTCAGTCCTCCAGAAATTACCATAGAATTGACAAGACCATAAGACAGCTTTTCTGTGGTACCCATAGAAACAGACATTTACTTGTGAAGAAGCAGAAAGGTTTGCTTTGTTTATAGACAACTTGTTCTCATATATAAAGGCCTCTCTCTCCCTTTCTCTTACCCCCTAAGCTGCCTAAAATCCAGAAATAGAAATCTATGGGCGTTTTTTCTTTAGAATTTCGAAATATGTAGCGAATTTAAAATTGTTTAGTTGCAGAGTGTTTCTTACATAAGCATTTACAATTTCTCATCCTTCCATTATTATGAGATTTGTACTATTGTATCAGATGTTTCACGGACAGCTGTTACATCTGTATCTCAGGACATCTGAATCCCTAACTTAAAGTATAAACTGGGTCCTAAACTGAGGTGGCTGCAAATTTGCTCAGTTGTTACTTTACTATGTAAGACTCCATGGAATCCATGTAAATACTCTATGGTAGAAAGAAAATCAGTTCTTTGACAATGGAAATAGTCTGTCATTTCTGTGGAAACTGATGAGGGGCTCCTTTCCACAGATGAGTTGTGCCAGTCCTTATGTGGAAACAAAGCACAGCCGGCTGTCCTCCACAGAGACCTCTCAGTCTCAGTCTTCACATGAGGAGTTTCGCCAGGAAGTTACTGGGAGCAGTGCCGTGTCCCCCATTCGCAAGACAGCCAGTCAGCGCCGCTCCTGGCAGGATTTAATCGAGACACCGCTGACAAGTTCAGGCTTACATTACCTTCAAACTCTGCCTCTGGAAGATTCTGTCTTCTCTGACTCGGCAGCCATCTCCCCTGAGCACAGGCGGCAGTCTACTCTTCCAACTCAGAAGTGCCATCTCCAGGATCACTATGGCCCATACCCTTTAGCTGAGAGTGAGAGGATGCAGGTGTTAAACAGCAATGGGGGCAAGCCCCGAAGTTTCACTCTGCCTCGAGACAGCGGCTTCAACCACTGCTGTCTGAATGCACCGGTTAGTGCCTGTGACCCACAAGATGACATCCAGCCCCCAGAGGTGGAAGAAGAGGAGGAAGAGGAAGAAGGGGAGGCAGCAGGGGAAAACATAGGAGAGAAAAGTAAGTATGTTTATGGAAATTCTTAGCCCGTAAGCACAGTTAGAACTTTTCAACTTCTTATTTGAATCTTGGTTCCCTTGGAAAAAAGGAATGGAAGTTAGGGCTCCCTAATTTATGAACCAGGCCAAACACCACTAGAACAAATCCTTTTGCTCCCAACTTCCCATTTGCTTTTTAAAGGTCATAGTTTTCATTTCTTTGCTTTCTTTTCTTCCCTGTTTCTTCTCCTTGCTTTCATGCATCATCTTGCTAGTCCCCAGTGATTGCCCCCTAAGTCTGCGTTAAGAAACTATAAATGTTTCAAGTAGGGTGGTAACAAAGCCCTGGTTGAATAACTGAACACACACACACGCATGCACAAACACACGCACACACACATGCACAAACACATGGCTACCAGCATTAACACAAATACTTTTATATCTTTCCTTTCACTGGCGGATTTAGAGGAAAAGCCTGAAAAACACTTTCCCACCCAGAAGTTTTATACAGCATTTGTCATCTTTGCTCAGCTTTTTCTAGAAACCAATTTGCCAGAAGCATCCATTTATTTGGTTTGTATGTACACTGATTCCAAAACTCTATTTATGGGTATCAACTTTAAAGAAAAAAATAATTCGGAAACCTTCTGGTAACTCTCTGGGGCATCTTAAAACTATATTCTCAGTCAAGCATAGTGACATATACATATATACTTAGGATGTAGAGACAGGAGGGTCAGGAATTTGAAGCCATCAAAATACATAGCAAACTCAGAGCTAATGCGGGTTACATGAGACCCTGTCCCTCCCCCCAAAAAAGCTGAATCTGTTTACTAGCTATCAAGTTTGTTATACAGATGCCAAGCTTCTGTTTCTAACTACCATGTTACACTGGTCAGGAAACTCTAGCTTATTTAAGGAAAGACTATAACTCAGTTATTTAAATCAAAGGTCTGGCTCTGAGTTATAAAAGTAAAATGAAAAGATTGTAGGTGAATAGCATTAAACTCTTTATTTAATGCAGTTTAAGTCAGTTAGAAACTGGTTTGGTTTCTTTAAGGGATCAACTCCCCCTTTTGAAGCTACAAATAGAATATAATATTCACCCCATTAGTCAAGTGTATGAGACTTTGATTATAGGATACATTAGCATAAGTTCTTTATTACTAGTGGAAAAAACAACTCCTTGCTTACAAGATACTAACAGGTCAGGAATCTCATTTCAGTGTGAACCTTGGTTTCTTTAACATGGGAGCCTCTTATGCTCACTGGCTTATGAGTATTCTATGTCTTCCACCAGCAAGATAGAAGAATCCCTTGTAATAACATTCACAGGCTGACTGTTTCAGTATAAAGTATATTTTAAACACAGTCTCCATGAGAACTATTACAAAAGATGTGACTGTCTATACAGGAAAGGTAATTAGCACCCATCACCTGCAAACAGTACCAACATCCGTATCTATCAGAGACTATAGAAGATGCTTACAAAAGGAATATTTAGGAGTCACCGTAGGCTTTTTATAGGAGTTCTACCAATCCTAATATATGCTTCATATTGTAATGATTACCAGAATTAACAAAGTGTTTTCTAAATTTTAAGTATTGATTAGAAAAATTGTTATAGTTCTCATCCAGGTGGTTTACAACTGCTATACATAAATATGGGGGTTTTGTTTATTATTATGTAAACCCTGGAAAAGGAAAATACTCCACCTTAGCCAATTAAACAATATTAAATTCTGTTCATAAAACTTTCTATCAATTCTATAGGCAGAGTCATCAATGTTAGCTTTTTAAAGTGATTTATTGAGTTTATCCTAGTCATAATGTTGGGAAGAAGCAGGAAGATGCAATCATGTCTGGCACATGGTACCAGGCCTGCCCTTTCTTCAGGTTTCCAAAATCCCACAGTGTCTCTAGTTAGATGGATTTTGATATTTTTTCTTTACGAATCCTCTTTTTGTTGTTCTGTGTATAGGATTTATTTTTGGACGTATGGATGTACCCGTGTGTTTATATGATTTTTTTTAAGTTCAGGTCCAATTGTCTTAATTGCGTAATTATTTGGTGCTTTTTCAGTGAAACTCTTTATAGAATAAACATGCCAGTAAATGTAGTATTATACATTTTGTTGTTGCAGTCCAGTACTGTGGGGCAGTCCATGCAATTTCAGTAAAATTTGTTTCACTAAAATGGTTATGTACTATCTTTGAGACCCCATCTACTTCTTTTGGGGTACTCATAAATCTTCCCATTTGATTTTTTTTCTGTGTACTTCAAACTGTTCTGTATGGAGCACTGCATCCCATTTTGCCTAGACATTTTTTTTCTTATTCACGGTAATGTATATTCACCTTTCTAATGGTAAGGGATTTTTATTCTAAATATTTAGGTTTTACAACATGATGAATGCTTCATTTGGAAAAAGATTCACTTTACAAATCAGTATTTTCAAAATACTGTTTAGGATCTAGTTAAAAGATGCCATAATCTTGTCTTGTGTGGATTGGTCGTTAGAAATAACTGCAAAGGCTGATAATTCAGATGAAGCTGCTTGATATTATACCAGAAACAAATTAGACACAGAACAAGAATTCATGATCATTATGTTAGCATCACAAATGTTAGCATCCTCTGACATATTTTTGTAGCCACACAGATTGACAACCATGCAAACTCAGAGTCTCTCAGTAACATGTTTCTATCCTGCTTGAGGCCAGCATTCAGTGTGATCCACTAAAGAGAATGGGTACTAACCGTGGGCATAGGTGCAGGGAAATTGACTATTATATTTCTGCCTCAACATTAAAAATAGGAAGTATTTAGACAAGTGAGCAAAATGGGTAATACAAAACATGAAAATATAAATTGTTTTATAAAGAAGTATCATTAACAAAACTCCTTTTATATAGTTTATTTTGTCTCGATCCATATAGTGTCATACATTAAGTGACATGTTTGCAATGAACTCCCAAGAACAAAATGTATCTGAATCCATACCCTGAAAAGTTTTTGATTTCCTTGTGGTTGTAAAATTTGGCTTTAATTTACTAAGGGCAAATTCAGCCTTCTATAGAATGGACTGTAATCTGTGTTTTCAGGTTGAACTACCTTTTGTCTTATTTTGAAATTCAGTTATTTAACTGAGTCATACTGTGACAGTTTTCTCAGGCTGAACTCCTTTTAGTCTGAACTAGATGGTACTAAAAGTACACAGATGAGACATGTCTTGTTTTCCTTTGACTGAAAAGTCAGCATGCATATTAATTATCCTGACCTACTTCACTGGCATTTGGGAAAAGACAATTTCATATTATCCCAATTAGCAGTTTCAAAGCTTACTGAGGTATGGGCCTTTTAATAATCTCCTTAAATTAAATTATTAATTATGTCAGGCTCTACAACTTTTAAAGAGTATAAATCATTATAGTATAAGACAAAATATAAAGCTATACTTAATTCAGAAATGATTTGTTATTATAACACTAAAGTACTATCTTGAGTAACATAGTTAGCATTGGCTAGAATGGCTTTTACTACTTTGTAATCGTAGGGAATTTAGATGATGTTTCCAAAAGCTTTATCCCTTGATTCTGCTGATATCCTCCTTGGCAGTTATAAGATAGTCTTTCTTAGATATGTGCACACACATTCTTTGTGCACTCATTTCTTCAATAAAGTCATAATGTTCTATTTTTCATTATCTTAGAGATTACCTATTGGTATTCTTATTTAATTTACACATGTATTTAGTCTTCAAAATCTAAAATAAAACCTAGCTCTTTCAGCCAGAATGGAAAGAGATTCATTCTATTACCATGTAACAACAGTATACATTAGATTATCTGGAAGTGATATCCATGCTTTCCAAATTAGAACTTCTGAAAAATACTTGCTAAATTTTTATTTTAAAATACAGTATTCTTTGCACACCACTGGCAACGTGGGAGCTGTACAGGTTATATTGTGGTTCAGTAGCCTACTATCTGGAATTATCTAGATGGAGATGCTGAAGAGAAGCCTTCAACCTGTTCAGTCATTGTAAGAGTCCAACAGTCATTTCTTAGAGAAATGACTAAAAGGTAGAAGTTTATCTTTAAGAGCATTCTGGTAGATTGTGGGCAACAAGATGATGTACTTTGAATACAAACCTGCATTGAAGGCGGGGTTGAAGGAATGGGAGCAAGTTGAGAAGAAAGAAAAATGTTGCATCACTTTTTTGTTTTCAAGGTAAATTTTGAACACAAGTAAATAATTTGAGGAGAGCATCATCATAAATAATCTCTGAAATTACTGCTGAAATCTAAATGGAGTAGATAAAGAATGACACAAGCAAATTAAATTAAAAAGATGTAATAAAGTCAAAGAAGAGTAGAGTACCTTAAATATGTCACTTTTGAAGTTTCAGGCACTCTCCTTGGCTGGTTATACAAGTAAATATAAAGAAAGAACATAGAAAATCTAGGGGGAAAATTCTCAATATCAGATTATCTGATGTATATAAAATACTGTAAGTGAATATAAAGCACTGATAATTATATGTAATCATCTATCTATAATTCTAATACTGTTTAGAAGTTAGATTTTAAGTCGCACTGCCCTCATTTTTGCCTACATGATAAAGACAATTGTTTACCATTATTGATATGAAGCAGAAATCAAAACATTGTGTGTCTGTTTATTTTAGACATTATTTAAAGAATTTGGAAGGATTTAGCATACCCTGTTTATGTTGGGATTCTAGTAACTAGAATTGCTGCTCTTTGCACCATGACAACTTTCTTTTAAATAATTTATCTATTTTTATTATATATGCATTGGTGTTTTGCCTGCATGTAAGCTGGTGTGAGAGTGTTAGGTGTGGAGTTATAGACAGTTTGTTAGCTGCCATGTGGGAGCTGAGACTTGAATCTGGGGCCTCTGACAGAACAGTTGGTGCTCTTAACTGCTGAGTTATCTCTCCAGCCCTTTTATAGTCACGTTGAATGTGGTTGTGTATGGTCAAAACAAGCCTCTTCTGTATAACTCCCATTTCAAATATAAATGTCACACTAATGAACTGATTAGTTCATTTTCATAAACCATTTAGAAAATAGATCTCCAACATCTCTGAGCTATTGTCCTTACAGCAAAATCCATAGCATGTGAAAAGAAGGTGACTCAAATTAACTATGTGCTTGGTTCACATAGCTCATCACCTTAATTAGTTTGGGGAAAGTATAAATAATGTCTCTTGTAGTTTATAGTTTAGTAAATAACCGATGGCCCTTCATCTCTCAGGAAAATAATCTCGGTGATGTTCAAAGTAACAAGACCAGATTTTAATAGAAAAAGAAAGACATCTACATGCTAGAGTCATACTAGCAAAGATGGAGCCCGGTAAGATTTAATGTCATGTAGCAGAATGACAACCTATCATTGCCATGGGCAAGACAAGCTGTGATTTACATTTTTTACCAAAATAGGAAATCAAATTCAGTCATAATTTTGCTTTTTACTATTTTGACAATTCATAAAAGCAAACCACTTTTTAATTCAGTGATGACTTATTATTAGCTTCTCAATGGAAATAGTCTCTAGCAAGTTGTAGTGAAACCTCTCAAATTCAGCCTGCTGTTTCCTTGTTTACCCTGAATTCATGCATCGCAAATTCTCTCATCTGCTTACCTAATGCCTCAGTACATGTTTACCTTCCTAATGGAAATTTTCTTATGCTCTCAGCCTATCCCAAAGCACTGTGATAAAACAGCCAGGCCAGATTCTAAGATTTGTCCTTAGGAGCTCTATGAGTGCTCAGGAGAGCTCAGTGGCTAAGATCACTTGCTGTTTTTCCAGAGGGCCTAAGTTTAGTTCCCAGAGAACCCGCATCCAGTGGCCCACAATACCTACAATTCCAGCCTCCACAAACATGTGCCCACAACTAGCATATTCTCTCTCTGTCTCTGTCTGTCTGTCTCTCTCTCTCTCACTCACACACACACACACAAATAATTCAGTTATATTATGAAAAAAATCATCTTTAATGAGAGAAAGTCCTGAGTAATATGTTATTTATTCATTAAAGGGCAAGTGCCCATATATGTATGTTTGAATGTAAAGATTACTCTTTGTTAAACAAATATTTAATATTAAAGCTTCATACTACAGAACTTCTAGAATGTTTTCCTATACAGTATAATGACAGTTTCATATATATTTATTTCTGATACCAACACAAGATATATGTATGCCAATAAAATAAATCTAGTGAATTATTTCACAGAAATTTTAAGATAATTGAATACTATAGTTAAACTTGTTTCAGGAAATTTGCAAATTACTTAATATCCCAATTGCGGACTTTAGAACACTTCAATATCTAGATTTAATCTACGAAAATTTAAATCCCTGTACTTCACTTCTCCTTTACTGTAAAAATATATAATCCAATTACTTCATTTATTCAGTAGGTATTTCTTGATGAGTTAGCAAATAGTGAGTACTATATTATTAGTATATCTTAATCTTCAATAAGTCAGATTTTAATAAAGAAATTATAATATTTTAATAAAAGGAAACAATAATTCGAAATATATAGCAACTTTCTTACGTTGTGCCAATAGTTTTCTCTCATATCCAATTTACAATTTTGTAAAAATGATTCTTAGAGAAATAGCACAAAATATTCTGTTCTCATTTTAATTTATAATTTATGCAACTTTGCAAGATTGAAGACGAGTTGACTAATAGCTTTGTCTGATTTGGCTCACTCCTTAAAAATCGTGGCTTAGAATTAAGCATTCTAGTTGCTTAACTGTTCTGATTAATACAAATCAAATGTCTGACACAGTGAAGTGAATATATTATATTCCTGCAGGCTCTGGATAACTATTTCTTTCATTTAGAACATGCTTCATAATTTTATAATGAAGTTATTTTAAATTTGATTATCAGAAAAAAATATAGGGAATATTAGCTGAGTACTAAGTACATAATATACATTTTAATGTCTTAACAGAAATTTAAAGCTTCACAGTTTAAGGATTTTGAATTTTCTTCCCCATTTGAAATCTTTAACTTGCAATTTTAAGTGTAATATTTTATTGTGCTAAGAGTCTTTGGATAAATCACCCACAGAATATATTAACATAATGCCTAAAATCTATTTATTTGTCCTCCAAATTTTGTCATCCCTGACTATATGGGGTTTGTTTTTTTTTTTTCATTTTCTAAAAAGAATGGGGACAACCTGGAGTCAGTGTGGCTTTCAATAAAACCTAACAAAAAGCCCCATCTCTCACTTTGAACACTGTTGTCTTTGTATACCTTATATACTTTCCGGACAGCCTCTAGATTTATCATCTTGGACACTGAGGCTTACGATATGCTTTTGTTAACTTAGTTAGGACCATGTCTCAACATTGGTGGCAAGAAAATGTTTACAGCTCCAAAGATAAATCAACACGAATGCTAAATATCTTTGCTTAATAATTAGATAAAGTTATATTTAACTAAGTTTGAATGCTTCTTTAAATCAGTCAGATGTATCCTTTTTCATAAGTTTCTTTCAGTTGTTTCTCTCCGGTAATATTACAGAATGTTTTGCAAAATTCTTTATAGTAAGGGGAGAGGTCATTCAGTTAGCTGTCTTTGTTGGGGTTGACATAGACTACATGTCATTCTGTATGTAACTTAAATAAGAGCTCTCTTACCATAACATAAAACTTAAGAGTTCTAAGACAGTTATATTCACCCTCCCATCCAAAACAGACAGACATTTAATATTTAAGAAAGATTATTATTGAGCCCCTGTTTGAATATTTTAGGATTTCAGAGCTCTTGAGTCCAAAAGATGGGATGTTACATTTTTAAAGTTCTTCCTCATATTTATACAAAAGTAGATTTCTGACAATTTTATATTGATTGTGAACCTGAAAATAACAAATGAGATTTTTAAAAAATTGTTAAAAGGCAGAATAAGATGCTTGGAAGTTCCAGACAGCAGAATAGGTGAAAGATAAACAAAGGCTGATTTTTATCTTGCCCGTATGTGGAGAGACTCGTCTCATATGTTTAATGGCTTCCCCATACTTGGAAGATTTAAAAAAGAGACCAATGCCAGGTTTGAAGGTACATGCACTCTAAGCTGCCTGGCAATCTGAAGACTTCTTCCAACTCCTAAATTTTGTGATTTTTTTTTTAGTCTAGTGGCCTCACCATTAGTGCTTGCCATATGCATGTGTCCAGAACTGTACAGTGGGACAGTGTTGTCAAACACAATTTCTCTATTCTTCAGCTGACTCGCTGTAATCCCCCTAACTTTAT
>PVIU01029458.1:0-17537 GCA_004026605.1 Ondatra zibethicus
TGAATATCTTGATCACATCCTTAGAAATTTTGCCCAATGGATGTTGATAGAGACAGAGACCCACATTCACACAATCCAGAGCAATGGATTGAGCTCCCAAGGTCCAGTCGAAGAGCAGAAGGTGGGAGAAGATGAGCAAGGAAATTAGGACCGTGAGGAGCTGGACCACCCACTGAGATAGTGTGCCTGATCTAATGGCAGCTCACCAAATCCAGCTGGACTGGGACTGAATGAGCATATGATCAAACCGAACTCTCTAAATCTGGCTGCCAATTTGGGCAGAATGAGAAGCCATCAACAATGACACTAAGACCTATCTCCTCTGCATGTATTATCTTTTTGGGAACCTAGTCAATTTGGATGCACACCTTCCTAGGTAGGGATGGAGGTGGGAGAACCTTGAACTTCCCAGAGGCCTGGGCACCATGCCCTCTTTTAAGGAAGCAGCGGGAGGGGGTGGGAGCGGGAGGTGACCTGGAGAAGGGGAGGAAATGTAAATTCTTTTTTTTTTGAATGGAAAAAAATAAAAGAATATGGGAAAAAAACTGGCCTTTGGGCAAGGAACTGCCTATGCATTAACCGCTGACAAAATTCATGATGTTCGGACAGGACAAGCAAGATACAAAAAAAAAAAAAAAAAAAAAGACTGTCAAATTTTGCCACCAGAGGGTAAGATGGTTTTGAAATATTTCCTGCCTCTGAAAATGGTCTTCCAGTTACTTTAGGCCTTAGGCAAAGTTGGTTGCTCCAACGTTGCAAATGAGACTTTGGGTGATTGCCCGGGTAGCCAGTTGTCTCTGTCATTTGTTGCACATTTTAGAAGTTGCTTGATTGCACTTCCTGCTTACTCAGGTAATATTATTTCCCTTCTTGGGTCTTTGTTGGGGTTGAAGACTAGTTGTAGTTACTTTCCTCTCATGACTTGGCCAAGTTATTTATTAAACAAGACTTAAACTAGTTAGGATAGGATAATTATTGAATATATTTGTACTTATTGTATATAATTTTGTATCAGGCTTAGAACTCTCTTATTTAAACAAAAGGGGGAGGTGCTGTAGGAAGTCTTACAGCTAGTGGTTACCCACCTACTGGGGCGTGGCCTCTTATACTATATACGCCGATGTAAAGAGCATGTCTGGCCTCTCTTCTGGCTGTGGGATTCGGTTGTTGTTCCCCGTTTGAGCAAAGTACTATAATCTGTGAGTCTACCCCTAAATAAGTAACTCTCTATTATGCTAAATTCTGAGCTATTGTGGGATTTATTTTAAATTTCCATCTTCAACTATTGATCTTGTCCTGGTTACCTAAATGCGTGATTGTCCTGGGAAATAGCAGTGACAGGGTTAGATTGCACCGAACATTTGAATATATAAGAGCCATGTAAATAATGACTATGAAACCATAAATATCTCCCTATATTACACAAATATGGGTGCATATTATGAGCCAGTAATTAGCTTATTTTATTTTATAGACAGAAAAATGCTAATTACTTTATGTTCTCTGGTCATCAAACATGTATTACTACTTCTAAAATTTATTTTTATAGAATCACAGTAATCAACACAGAAACTAAAGACTGTGCTATGCTTTAAACATTGATGGAAGACATGATCGGCAGCAGTTGTGACATCTCAGACAGAGTGATACTCTGTCTGCAAAATAGAGGTGGTACATCTTATAAGCAGCCTGGGGAAAGTTCATGGTTAGACTATTTGTTAAGGGATGGTATCTCCTTTCTTATATCCTCCATAAATTAATTATATTCTTCCAGATATTAAGAAAGCATGTGTGTGCCAGACAATTGAAATTACCTGGCACAAGTGAGAAGGAAGCATGGAACATGCAACAAACCAGCTTAGAAGCTTATTAGAGGGGGCGTGTACAGGCCTGGGGAATTGGGGTGCAGAAAGAAAGAGAAAGATGGCACATCCAGCTTTTTAAAAGCTGCCTAGCCCATGCACACAGGGGGTTAGCGTGACTATGTCATACACAGATGATCCAGATGATGGGATAACACATACACACAAGGGCTTAGCTGAGTCACAGTGGATGTAACCACGCATGCACGTACGTGGGTCACATGGGGCCCTTTAACATTCAGGCACTTATACCTGAGAGTGTGCATGAGTAGTTACAACAACAACAAAAAATCAGATTTTAACCAGGATAGACTCTACACTCTAATGACAGAGGACAGAAACTATTTAAAAGATGCAATTAAAATGTGTAATATGTTTGCAATGTGATAAACCCAATGATAAAAGGTTGGCATAAGAGAGATAGGAAGTGCTGCATTTTAGATTCTTTTGTGTAAGTGTCCATGTGTGTGTTTGTATGTAGCATATGTGTGTAACTAATTATGTGATATATGCATGTGCAAATGTCAATATGGGTATTTATGCATGTGTTTACATTCATGTGGAAACTAGAATTCATTGTTAGATGTCTCTTTATGACTCATACATTATCTTTTTGAGAGAAGATCTCCTCCTAAGCCCAAAACTGATCAATTGGTTAGACTAGCTACTCAGCAAACTCTGGGAATCCAGCTTTCTCCACTTTTTCAGTTCTAGGATTATAGATGTAAGAGACAATGCTTAGCTTTTAGATAGGTACTTGGGATTTGAATTCAGGTTCTTATGCTTGTGCATGGCATATTTATGGTGACACTTTAAAAACTAAATACCCTCCCTATTCCAAGATTAAATATAAATAAGTTGCTGAATGAAACTTTCCCTGGGAGGCTGAAATGAGCATAACCTTTAGGGTATGTTGGGTAGCTGCTCTCGTGAAGACCTGGGAGAACTCAGGGTGATAGTGAAGAGCAAGATTTGCAAGGAAGGACCACAGAACTTGATGAGAAGGAAGGGGTATGGTACAGTAGTGCCAAGAGCACAAAAGACACAGGTGATGTCAGTTCCTTCACTATGGTCCTGAGAAATGGTGGCAAGGGCACATTTCCCAGTGCTTTGACTACATTAGTTGACTCTTAAATAACATGAGAACTAATGTGGTGAAACCAGGTTTGATCAACACTAAGGGGTATTTCACAGTAAGGGAAGAGCATGAAACTAAATGATGCATTTGATTAAGCACAGTAGTTCCATAAGCTGTGATAGACACGTACAGAAGGTGGTAGAGCAGGGAGAAAGGACACGAATGTATATATTGCCAACTTAATTGATCTTATAGATGCAGAAGTTTATGATAACAGAGCAAAGGCATAATGGCAGGAACATCTAAAAATTCACATCTTGATCTCTTTTTTGTTTTTGTTTTTTATTGATTTTATTGAGCCCTACATTTTCTCTGCTTCCCTCCCTGCCTCTTGATCTTAAGCAAGAGAGAGATAGAGCTAACTGGAAATGGTGCTAATTTGTTGAAACTTCAAAATCTACCATCAGTGGCAAAGTGATTTCAACAAAGCCACATCTCCTAATCCTTCCCAGTCCCACTAACTGATGACCAAGCATTTAAACATATGAGCTTATGGGGTATTCTTATTCAAAATACTACAATGTGCAGTAACAGTACCACAAGTAGACAAAAAGCAGGATAAAAATAAAAATAAATATTTTTTGCATGATTAGAATTAACTTAGAGTGAATATCTTATTAGACTCTAGATAGTATACCTTATATTAACTGGTTAGGTGATAAATCTTAAAATGTAGTAAAATTATCAGAGAAATTAAAATATTGAATAAGAATACATGTTTGCATGAAATTTAAGATAGTAAAGTAGACACAGAAGGATAAAATTAATAAGAAATAACATAAGACATACAAAATTCTAAGCATAAAATGATAGGCATAATGTAAATATTTTACTGATAACTTTGAAATAGATTAAACTACCCAATAAAAGTACAGACAGCAAGACTGAATTGAAACTCATAATCCAACTATATGCTATTTGTAATAGAAACTTGAGAGTCCCTAAATTGAAAGAAAAAGGACTAAAAATAATATTTTTTAAAAGCAATACAATAACAAGAAATTTGGAGAAATTGTGTAGTACAAACACTTCATAACAAAAATATTACTAGATGAAAGGGAATATTTTATAAAATTTTTTAATGGCTTAATATATTTGATATGCAAAATAATTGTAAATATATGTAGTAATAATACAAAAATACTAAAAGCAAATATTGCATGAAATGAAATAGGTTCAATGATAGTAATTAATGACTTTGTATAAGTAAGTGTATGTGTGCACATATGTGTGTTAGTGTGTCTGTGGGTGTGTATGGAAGGCAAAGGATAACCTTGGTTGTTTTCCATCTTTTTCGTTTTGAGACAGGGTCTCTCACTCCCTCTTATGGAGGCACTTTCTTAATTGAAGATCCCTGACCTCTTTAACTATTAAGAAAGTACCTCCATATAAGATAAGGCTGTAGGCTAGCCTATAACAGATCTTTCTTATTTACCAATTTGTGTGTAAAGACCTACCCTATTTTGAGGGGTGCAAGCTTGCACTTATGATCCTGAGTTCTTTATGAAAGCAGACTGAGCAAGTCATGGTGAGAAAGTTAGTACGCCACACCTCTCCATGGCCATGCTTCAGTGCCTGTCTCCAGGTTCCTGCTCTGTTTGCGTCCCGTATTGACTGCCTTCTATGATAAACAGTGATGTAGAAGTATAAGCCAAAAAAAAAAAAAAAAGGAAAGAAAAGAAACCATGTCACAACATGGCCCAGGAACTGAACTGATTTAGGAGATTTCTGAGTGCTGTTGAGAACACTCAAAAAAGAACAGGAGTCTTGTGGCTTCAGTTTCCTCAAAACACTGAATTGTTCTTGGACTTTGTTTTCATGTTCCTCCCAGGTGTAGCAGACAGGACAAAGTTTACTTCAAATTATTCATTATTGCTTGCTGATGTTATTTAATTAAATTTTAAAATATCCTTTATATGCTTCTCATGGAAAAACATCATTTTTGCCCTGTGTGGCTTTTCCTTGTGATAGTATACAGTTTGAATTCATGAAAACTTTACTCATGTGATCTTTATTAACCCTCAGAGTATATATTGTCTGATGTTGACATAAAAGTAGCCAGCTTAAAATGGATGGAACTAAAAACCAACATTTTGAGTGAGGGAACACAGACCCAGAAAGACAAACATGGTATGTACTCACTCATACGTGGGTATTAAACATAAAGCAAAGGATAACCAGCCTACAGTCCACACCCCCAGAGAAGTTAGGTAGCAAGGAGAACCCTGAGACATACATGGATCCCACTGGGAAGGGGAAATAGAGAAGAGAGGGAAGACGGTGGAATGGGAGTGCAGAGGAAAGAAGAGGAAGGGAGGGGAGAATATGAGGGAATGGGATGGCCAGAGAAGGAGAATAAGGAAAGAGAAATGCTGATAGAGGGAGTCATTAGGGTTACCAAGAAACCTGGCACTAGGGAAATTCCCAGGAATCCACAAGGATGACCCCAGCTAAGACTCTAAGCAATAGTAAAGTGGGTGCCTGAGCTACCCTTCCTCTGTAATCAGTGTGATGACTACCTTAATTGCCATCATAGAGCCTTCACAGATTAACTGATGGAAGCAGATGCAAAGATCCACAGGTAAGAACTGGGCCAAGCTCCCAGAGTTCAGTTGAAGAGAGGGAGGACCAATAATATGAGCAAAGGGATCCAGACCGTGATGGGGAAACCCACAGAAACAGCTGACCTGAGCTAGTGAGAGCTCACTTACTCTGGACTGATAGCAGGGGAACCTGCATAGGACCAAACTAGGCCCTCTGAATGTGGGTGATAGTTGTGTTGTTTGGGCAATTTGTGGGTCCACTGGCAGTTGGATCAGGATTTATCCCTAGTGCATGACTGACTTTTTGGAGTCCATTCCCTATGGAGAGATACCTTGCTCAGCCTAGATATGGGGTGAGGGCCTTGGCCCTGCCTCAATGTGATGTGTGACAGAGATTGTTGACTTCCCATCAAAGGTGTTTTTGTTACTGATGGGAGAACAAGCCAAAAAGGTAAGGCCTGCCCCAGATCTGAGTGGTCTTGCCCAGCCTACTCGTGTGCAATTAGAACAAAAAAGCAGAGAAATCTGGAAGCTGGAGGTAGTGCTTGCTCTCAGTTCTACTCATGAACATCAGATGCCAGTTTCTTCAGCATCTGAACATGGGCTCACACCAACAACTCTCTCAGGAGCTTCCAGACCATCAGCCTATGACGGTGACTGTATCATGAGTCCCTTTCACTCTGAGACTCCCATCTTCTGATACTGAATATTACTGGTTTCCTACTCTTCAGTTCACAGACAGGCTTGATGGGACAGATCAGCCTCAGAATGCAAGCTGTTTATATAACATCCTGTGTGCATGTGTGTGTGTGTGCATGTGTGTGCATATATTTGTGTGTGTATGTATAATTATTTTCTACTGATTCTGGCTTTAGAAAAATACTGATTACCACAAGGCAGGGACCAAACTATAGCTAGTGTTGATAATTGATGGTGTGGTGGTTTGAAAGACAATGTGCCTCATAGGCTCATAGATTTGTAAGACTAAGCATTTGACTAAGCAAAGATTTGAATACTTAGTCATTCAAATCTATAAGTGGCACTCGTTGAAAGAATCAGGATGTGTGGCTATGTTGGAGGAAGGATGTCACTAGGGGGTTGACTTTGACATTTTAAAAAATACCAAGCCAGTCCAAGTGGCTCTTTGATAGTGCTCACTAGCGATCTTGATGAGAAATTGTCAGCTGTTTCTCCAAAGCAACGTCTGCCCGTGTGTAGAGCAATGTTTGCCCTTGAGCAGAGAAATGTCTCCCCGTGTGCAAAACAATGTCTGCCTGTGTGCTGCTTGCTCCCTGCCAGTGATGATGATGGACTAAACCTCTGAAACTGGAAGCAGTACCCAAGTAAATCCTTTCTTTTCAAAGAGTTGTTGTTTGAGGCCAACCTGGTTTACAGATCATGATCCAGGACAGGCTCCAAAGCTACACAGAGAAACCCTGTTGGCATAACTAAATGAGGGTTGAATTTCATTAATAGGTGTTTCATACATGTGTTGAAATATCACATTAAGTTATGTTAATATGTACAAGTAACACATGGTATCTAAAAATAGTGTTAAATAATATTTGTTTGTTTGTGGAAACATTTTGACATGTGGCCCAAGCTACCTTTGAACTAACCATGTTGTGTATGATGGTGTTGAACTAGACTTTGTGTTTCCTCCTCCCAG
The DNA here is from genome assembly GCA_004026605.1 of Ondatra zibethicus. Lineage (NCBI taxonomy): Eukaryota > Metazoa > Chordata > Mammalia > Rodentia > Cricetidae > Ondatra > Ondatra zibethicus. The sequence goes on from PVIU01029458.1 coordinate 7,213, forward strand.
ATGCTGACTTAGAATTGTGTGCCACCATACCCAAGGAATACTCATACTGCACAAGCACCCTACCAATTGAGTGACATCTTCAACCTTAACTTTGGCCTCTATCAGCAGTACCATAAATCACAAGCTGTCACCAAAGCCATCTCCCCACCATATATAGATATTCAATTTTCCATCATCTTGTTCTACCCTGAGAAACATTTAAGTTATGTGAAGCCAGAATGAGTTCTGGGGTAGATAAATGTTTTTGAATAGCGAGCGACATCATGAAGAGTAAAAGAGCTGGAAATACTAGAAAGAAGTTTTTAGGAAACCACAGTAGTCTCCTAGGGGAAAAATGAAAGTACCGGTTGGATGCGTGCCTCTTATCTTCCTTTTGCTTTGTTTCTGACAGCCTGCACTCCATTTATAACTGCTTGAGTTTTGATTCAATTAGATTTGACAAGATTGATGTCCTAGGAATGCAGAGAGGCCTGCTTGTGACTATATACTGCTGCTGGGACATAAAGTATAAAGATCACTAATAAAAAATAAAAGACCTAGAGAAAAATGTCATTCCATGTCAGTGGTTTCAGGACAGGTTGGAAAACAGCAATGATCTTGTTTACATGACTTTCTGCCCATGTTCACATTGATAGCATGGGGAAGCAGAGGGAAGGGAGAAGGATGCAAAGCAGAAATGAGGAGAAAAGAGAGGAGATGGATGAAGAAAGGAAAGGAAGAGTAGATGGAAAGCAAGAAACGATAAATAGGTGGAGGGGAAGATACCCCACAAAGACAAGGAGACAATCTGGTATTAAGTTTATTAAATCTTTTCTGGGTATACTATACTCTAGACCACAGGCCATTTTTTCAAATTTACGGATTTTAAGATACTTATTATTAAGAAATGGGGTCCCATGTAGTCTAAGCTATCCTTAAACCTATGTAGCTGACATGACCTTGATCTTCTGATTCTCCTGTTTCTACATAGGTTAGTGGGGATAAAATCCTGGGTCTCATATATTACAGAGAAACACTTTTATCAATGGAGCTCCATTCCAAGTTCCTCTATTTGCAGCAAGAAGCTTATTTTCCTATGTTATCTCATAACTATCTATGTTGAGAGGTGATATATGCTATAAAAGTTGGCAATGAGTCAACTTTTTGGGAGGAGGAGGGGGCACTGAGGTCTATAAGACAAAGGGGAAGAAAGTTGAAAAAAATAGCCAAGATCCTTTCAATACCACACACATACACACACATACAACTCTATTCATCATATTTTAAAATAAAAAGTCCATTCAAATTAGTGAAGGTACCAGAAGGTTAGGGAGTCAGTCTCCCAACATTCTTAAGGATTCTATATTCTAAGCTATCAGACTTGACTTGATTTTTTTATCTCAAGGGCAATGTGGGCTTCCTGGTGATATTTTAGAACTTATTCTTTAACAAAGAATTTCTAGTAAATGTGCAGCAATAAGATTGAGGGGAATCAATATTTGAGTAATCAATAGTTATCTGACAGATGAGAGCTGTTTTATTTATTTCTTTGTTGGAGAATTCTATTAAGCTTAAAAGAATAAACAGCACCAATCCTGGAAAGAATCCAGTTGTCAAATTGTCCATTCAGGGAAGGATGGATAAACAAAGCATGGCACATTCAGACACTGTTCACTGTTGAAATTTGAAAATTGGAGCTGGGGAGACACTCTGCTGTTAAAGAGATGCTCACACCTGCCCTACACTCCACCTTCTGGATCCACCATTGGACTTTGAGGCAGGGTGTGGTGTGCACATGTACAGATATGTGCGTGCACACAGAAACACAAAGATACACACTCACCACACACACAATTAACAAGTAAAATAAATGTTTTATAAAATAGTGAATTCTATCACAACATTAGATGTTATGATAAGTAAACAAATTTAAAAGAAAAGTGTTTTCTAATCCCAGTTGTATAGGGGATTCCTGTATTTGGAGTAGTCAAAACCTTAGAGATGGCAAATTGAGTGTGGGTAGTCTGTGAAGGTTTGTTGGGATAGAGGCAATGACGAGTTACGACTTAACAAAGTCTCACTGTTATAAGATGAGACTAAGAATTATTGTGGCAAGTCACAGTAGTGATGTCTTTGTGATACTAGGACTATGTCTGACACCACTGGAACACATTTAACGTGGGAAAGGGAGAGATGTCTCAGGGGGTATGAACAAGTGCTGCTGTCACAAATGACATGAGTTTGTTCCCAGCAGCCACCTCAGGTGCTTGAGACCACCTGTAACTCTAGCTCAAGTGATTTAATTTCCATTTATGGCATCTGTCTACATGTGTGACACACATTTAAAACAGATGAAATGTTAAATATTATTGTTTTATAGCTGTTAAAATGTTGAATTATTTTTCATAGTTACAAAATGAAAGGGACATTGACTTGGTGTCATATAAACAGATTCATTAGTTTCAGCGCAGTCACTGTCAGTTTTGTGGCCCTTAGGAAACCTCTCAAACTCCAATGGCCCTAGTTCTTCCATATGAAATATGAATCTGCAAAGCAGTCTGTCTAAGTTGTGTGAAGAACTAAGGAGTATCTTCTGCACACAATGCCTAGTAAAGCTTCTCACTTGCCTAGATTTGATTAATCATTAAAAAGCAAAGGGACTGTGGTGGTTGAAAGAAAATGTCCCCCATAGGCTCACAGGGAGTGGTAATACTAAGAGATGTGGCCTTGCTGGATCGAGTGTGGCTTTGTTGGAGGAAGGATGTTTCATTGTCACTTCCAGTAGTTCCAGATGCAGAACTCTCAGCTACCTCTTCAGCACCATGTCTGCCTGCTCGACACCATGCTTCGCACGATGACAAATGGACTAAACATCTGAACTGTCAGCCAGTCCCAATTAAATGTTTTCCTTTATAAAAGTTGCTCTGGTCATGACATCTCTTCACATCAATAGCAACCCAAACTAAGACAAGGGCTATATGAATTAAAAGCCAAGAGACAGCTGGTGAGCTGGCTTAGCAGGTAGAGTCGCTTGTCACCAAGCCTAATGACTTAGTTTGGTCATCAACCCACATGATGAAAGGAGGTAACTGATTTCCTTGCATTGTCCATTGAACTCTGATCCGTGGTATGTGTGTATACATGAACACATCAAATAAGTTAATAAATAAAAAATTTAAAGTTGTTTAAAGACAAAATATTTAATATTTCTACTCAAAGTCAGGAGTGACTCAAGCAGATATTAATGATGATTGTATACACTGTACAAAATAGGATGAAAGATGCCTAAGGTATGAATGACAAGATGGGTTCTTTTAAATTGTGTCCCATCCCACACCGCAGCTTTATTATTGCCTTTAGAGGCAAGCTTATCCTTTTGTAAACATGGAGTTACAGTCTAGAGTTCTGGGTCCTTTCCTCTGTTGATAAAATGAGTAAAAGTCAGGGAAAGTTCAAGGCAAACAAAAAATAAGGTTTACTCGCAAACTATATAGACTCTTTGGATATAGTAAGCATCAGAGCTGGGAGTTCACTGATGTCAAGAGAGTTTCAGGTTTACCTTGATTTCAACTACTCTCTCTCAGTTACCCTTTTCCTCTACTTTATTGATCCCAACATGTTTAAGTACACTTTCCAACAAGGGGTTTTGTCTCCTGCTTCTGCCACATGTGCCTGATATGGTCCCCTGTCTTTGTACACAAGCATGGAAACAGCCATAATAGGGACTCTGCCTTAAGACATCGGTACAGAAATGCCTGCTTGTTGGTCGTGGGTAGGATAGGCTCCCTCACCCTTTTCTCTATGGTGTAATGGGGAAATAAAAACTTAGTATAGGCAAAGGAAACATGACCTGTTTTATATATTCCTTTTTTCTTCCCAGATGGCATAATGGCAACATGCTCATACAATGATCACTCAACTACAAACAGAAATTTTTTTTTTCAGGAAAAGAGGTAAGACACCCAGCTTCAGTTCAGAATGTGCTCAGTTTGTGTTTAAGTGGCATGATTGTTCTCTATGTTATTTCAGCCACACAAAAGTTTTGAATATGTTCCTCTCTATACTTGCAAATAATCCCAAAAGAAGCCAATGAGTTCTTACTGGGTTAACTACGTGTCCCAAAATTTGAATGGAATTTGATAAGAGTTTAAACACAGAATATGGAAAATAAACTTAAAAAATATCAGTCGCAACAACATAAAACAAAAAAGAAACAGACTCTTAAAATTTTCCCTTGTGGAATCTGATTGTAAATATGTGACATAGAATCCATGATCCTGAGTTTACCATGATATGTTTTGGTATCATTTGACTTTAAAGATTGTTAAAAGTAACTTATGATTATGAACTGAAGAATGAACAAATTAAGGTAATTGAATATTATATTCCTGAAGCTTTTAGGCTACTCTGACCTCAAATCTGAATCAAGCAACTTTAAAACTCAAGATGTATTTTACTTCTTTTCAGAGGATTTGGTCCATCAATACTGGGTAAGAATGGAAGAGCCAGGAAGCAGAATGTTAAAAACATGAGAGGTGAGACCTGGTTCTGGTGACTTCCTTCCACTAGCTTGGCCTCACCTCTTTGTCTTTTGCCACCTGCCAGTAATGGCATCATATGAATTCATGAGGATTAATCTGGACTAGAGACTTAACTTAGTGGTAGCATACTTCTATAATGCGTACATCGTCCTCAGGTCAATCCCTAGCATCACAAAAGTGATGTGGACGGAGGTGGCTAGCTAGCTAGAGATCTATTCATTGCTGTTCAGTATGGATCAGAGAATGATCTATGACAGCCATAATTTGAGTTTTGAGTGAGTAAGTTTATGAAACATATAGCAAACCCAAATGAAAGATCAATTACAAGTGATGTATAAACGATTTAATAGATAGATAGACAGATACAGATGAATGGATAGACAGCAAACAGCATCAAATATTGTGATCAAAAACCCAGCAGAAATCAATGGGTAAACCCCACTGAGGCTGTCATCTGGAGTTCCTGCTAGAGAGAGATTCAGCACAGATCAGTCTCCTGTCAAATGAGGCTTCCAAGTAAAAAAAACTTTTAGCAACAGGTGGAAGTGACTCCATAAAATCTGGTGCTCATAATATCGAGGAGAGGCTGACCGGAGAAGTTGAGGCTGTCAACTGGACTTCCCAAGTAAGCTTTTTTCTCCCTATGGTTCAGTTTCCTGTGGCTGACCACACACTTCCTCTTTCTTCCTCTGTATATAGGGATCCAGTATTATTCACTAATATAAATGGTTCATCTTCTGACTGTTTTTAAGTACACAATAGATCGTCTCTCCTCAAGTTATTTCATTGTTTTCTTCCTTCTCTGTCACAGAGATGGGGGACAGGGAACATATGATCCCCAGGCAAGGGGTGTTAAAGGACACTTTGAGTCAAACATGTTTTGATCCAAACTGGGGGCCAGGTGGCAGGGCCACTTTATGAGCCAGCTTCTTGGTGAGATCAAATGACATAGGACAGTTTAACAGTTAAATGGATATTAAATTTGTGATTTAATCCTCTCTGAAAATGTCAACACAGGCATACACCAAGGCATGACCTCTAAATTCCCTAAGTGTTTCTCAGTCCATTCAAGTTGGCAATAGCGATTGTCACAAATATTGTTTCTACTTGAATGACATGAAGACTTCAGAAGAACTTCCCTTAAATTAGGTGACTGACATTTCAAATAACCATTCTTTCAAATGCTTTTCTTACTAGGTGTTTTGTCAAATATTTTGCCCTTTTCTTTGGCTATTGGAAAGGTCAGGGTTGTACTTTAGATTCTGCATTGACTTACAATGGGGAGAACTTTCTTCAAATCAATTCTAGTATTTCATTTTGGTTTGCCATTGGTATTGTATCATTTTTCATTTTTTCACATATATATATAGATAGATACCCAGAGTGAATGCCAAATTATTAGTAAGTATATAAATTCTCATGTATTTTTGAAACTATCTCATTTTCTTGTAGTAACAAATATTTTCATATTTCTGCACACATACATCATGAGACATATGAAGATTACATTAAAACAAAAGCAAAATAGAATCAGGTACATTGCATTAATGTGAGCTCTTTTCACATTGCCTGGGTCAGAGAAGCAACAGAAGGAAAGGAGGGAATTAGCAAAGCATCATGATGAAGAATATGGAGATTAAACTTCAATGTTTCTGTTGCTGTAATTGTTCAGAGTCAGCTTTACTGATAGGATGGATGCTCCCTAACTCCCATTACTCAGAAGCAAAAAAAATACACAATTTTAGGGAAAGAATGTAGATAGATATTCCTCAAATTAAGACATACAGATGACTAATGGTATCTGGAAAGATGCTAAATATAAGGGAAATTCAAGTTAAAGCCACAGTTAGGTTAATTCCTTATGCCTGTTAAGATGGTTGTTATCAAAAAGATGAAAGATGGACAGGGAAGATGGCTCTGTTAGCAAAGAATTTGCAGCCCAAACATGATGACCAAAGTTCAGATCCCAGTCACCTAAGGAATAAAAACTTTAGGCATGCTGGCATTTACCTCTAATCCCAACCCTGGGAAGTGGAGACAAGAGAACCCCTGGGTCTTGTGGGCCAACCAGTCTAGCCAAATTAGTGAAATCCAGGTTCAGTGAGAGACTTCATGTCAATAATTAAACAAGAAAGTGGAAAAGAATAAAAAGATGATCTAACAAATTCCCATATAAATACAAAGTAAAGGAAATTGGCATGTATAAAAGACAATTCCATGTCAGTGACTATTGAGATATTTACTAGGATACAGAAGTTATCTGTGTGTCCATCAACAGTTCAGTGGACAAAGAAAAAAGTAATACACACAACAGAATGGTACTTCATATGATATTATTATTATTGCCATTGCTATTTATAACTGTCATTGATATAAATGGAGTGAGCCTAGAAGAAATTATGTAAAGTGAAATAAGTCAGACACAGAAACAGATTCCACTTATATATGTGGAGTATAAATCAGTAAAACTCAATAGAAGTAGACAATAGAGTGGGGCATGCAGTCACATGCCTATAATTCTATCATTAAGAAGACTTTAATTAAGAGAATATTTATTTCTGGCTTAGGTTGAGATATGGTCTTTTTAAGTAGAAAATAAAGAGGTTGGAGGTAGTAGATAGTAGATGAGAAAAGTCTGGTCAAAAATCACAAACCTCCCATCAGGAGAAATTAGATTTCGGGAGCTGTATATACAAAATTCTATGGGCAACCATGCTATAGACAAGTTAACTGAATTGATTTAAAATTTATTAAAAGTTAGGCACTCTGGTGCATACCTTTAGTCCCAACACTTGGGAGGCAGATGCAGGCTGATCTCTGTGAGTTTGAGGCCAGCCTGGTCTACATAGAGAGTTTCAGAACAGTCAGAGTTACATAGAGAGATCCTGTCTCAAAAATATTTTTAAAAACCAAAACAATGTATATTCCTTTGTGTCTGTGTGGGGGTAAGTTCTTGTGAGTGTGGGTACCCATGGAGCCAGAAGAGCACATCAGATCCCTTGGAGCTGGAGTTCCAGGTAGTTGGGAGCCACCCGTCTAAGTGATAGGAACCACATTCTGTTTTTTTTGTGAAATTTGTGACTGTTCTTAACTGCTGGGCCATCTCTTCAGCACCATTAGCTTGTGCCAATTAAAAGTTATGCCTTTATTAGACATTACTGGTTTCAAAGGAAATACATACAATCATTGCCACTCAAAACAAAAGTAGCTGTTATTGCAATGATCTGATTCGTCAGGAGCATTTCCAGTGGCTTTTCACTGGCAGCAGTGATCTCCAGAGGAGATTGTCTTCTGCAGTGCTCTTTTAGTTTCTGTGTATCAGCTACAGGCAGCTCACTTCTGTGTCACTCTGATTATTTTTCACCCAGAGAAGAAAAGAATGGTTGAATACAGTAGTTATCCATGCACTTATAGTCCTTGTCAAGAAATTCCTGTTGCTTAGAGACATTTTGAGCAAAAAATAACATTTATTTATCTTCTCTTACCCTGAAGTTACAGTAAGTTATCCTTGTTTCAAATTATATATATGTATATACCCACATATATAATATACATATATATGTGATTTGTTTATAGTTATTACATATATGTTTATATAGTAGAGCTGGAAAATAGAAATTTTATCTCAAATTAGGATTAGTGTATTATTGTCTGTTTGAATAGAAAACATCTAGGAATGGTAAAAAAAATAGTAAGATAAAATTTTGTGACACTATTGATGACAAAAATTAAAAGGAATTCTTTCATGAATAACTAAGCTCTTTCATTATAACTAAGCTCATGTAGACCCATATTCATTGTGATGGTCTCTGCATGCATAAGAGGTTTCAATGACAAATTACCCCATCTGTAAACTACAGATGTTTCAAACCAGCACGGAGAAGGCAGTTATAATTTAAACATTTATTATTCAGTATCTGAGTTACCCATGAAATCTGCTGGTATTGTAGCTGGTAATTTAGGACTTCAGTGGATTATTTTTATAATATCTAATATAGTGCAAGTGCTTTATAAACAGTGTTATAAAGATAATGATAAGGAAAATACACAGAGTGAATTCAGACATGATAACTAGCTCTCTCATGTTCCTTCCCTTTCTTCTCCCAAAGTCATCTCCACCTCCAGTCATTACCACCTCTCCTTTCATATTTCCTGTATTCTATTGTCCCCAACCTCTTCCTGACAGCATTTTTACCCATTCTTAAGGTCCCTTTTAAGGTTTTGGCTTCTACTCTCACTACCACCAAAATATACATACACAGTGGTATTTAGAAACTAAGTACTCATATGAGATGGAACATGAGCTATTTGTCCCTCTGCACTTTGATTACCTAAGTTATTATTTTTTCTAGTATTATCCATTTTTCTACAGATTTTGTAATTTTATTTTTCTTTATGGATGTGTAAAATTCCACTGTGTATGTGCAACAAATTTTCATCTGTTGATAGACATCCAGCTCTTTGCAATTGTGAACAGTGCAGCAATAATGTTGATGAACAAGTATGCCTTTGAATATATACCCAGGAGCGATTTCAGAACATTTATTACATGAATAAATGAAAGAAGTTAAAGAAGTATAATTTATGTTATGATAGAAAATACACATGAAGACATTATTTGTTAAGGAACAAGGCAATTTCATTAATCAGACATTTTCACTGTTAAAATTAACATAAAGAAAATAGCACCTTTCTTATTTTGGATCATATAGCAAATTCACTGCAAAAATAGCTGAGTACATATTTGCATGATATTTACCAATGGCCCAATGATTTAGTTTAATTGTAAAAATCACAAGAAATCAACATTATTGGGAACTTATCAAAGGCCATGAATTCTATTGAGTGATACCATCTCATCTAGTGTTTTATTTGTTCTAGCCACATGCTATAGATTCTATTAATCTCAGTTTCTCAGAAGACTGAAGAAAGAAGCAAAGGTATTTCCAATTAAATCAGATTCTAGTATGTAGTAGCTTAAATAGGTGTATGGTTAAACTTTTCCCATACCCAGTGGACCCCAAAGCCTTCGTTCTACAATGTGTCAGACTGTCATGGAGTAAAAGCTGCATTTTAATATTTATAATGTATTTCCATGTTTTGAGGTAACAGTGATACAATATCAGATATCAAATATTTTTCATTGGTCCCAAATTCTCATCAGAAGTTTTATGATTTCATGACAATTGCTATGAACAACCATATTCAATATTTATTACACTTAGGCTTGATGCATGACAGCTGATCAGTTTTAGAACTTTCCAAAGAAATGCTGTCAAAAATATAGTGGGGAAGAGTTATCCCTTCTCCTACTCAGGTTCTATAACTGGTCCTATCAAACACCAAGCAGGAGTCGCTGCTTTGACTGATGCCAAAGCCAAAAATTTTCATGATCTAATAATTTCTGGAGAGTGAGCAAAGGTGCCCTTTCTGTCACACAGATGAGGATGAGGTTGCTGCTTGGCTTTTTGTGCTGTAGGAAACTAGGAAACTGTCTTTTGCCTTGTTTTATTTATTCTTAAATTTTTAAATATTTATTTAGAGTGTGTGTGCACATATACATGCATATATGTGTGTGCATGTGTGTGTGTGTGGTCCTTGGTGGCTGTCAACGTGTAGGAGAATGAAATTAGACCCTTATCTGTCACCCTGCACAAAACTCAAGTCCAAATGGATTAAAGACCTCAACATAAATCTAACCACACTGAACCTGATAGAAGAAAAAGTGGGAAGTAGCCTGCAGCACGTGGGCACTGGTGACCAGTTCTTATGTAAAACCCCAAGGGCACAGACAATAAGAGCAAC
>PVIU01029459.1:0-17530 GCA_004026605.1 Ondatra zibethicus
TCTTGGTGGGAAGGAAGGACAGAATGGGAAATGACACGAGCCAGTAAGATGCTCAGCAGGTGAAGGCACTTGCCACAAGCCTGTAGACTTGAGTTCGATCCCCCTAGAACCCATATGGAAGCAGGAAAGAGTTGACTCCCACAAAATAACCTTCTGTATCTAAGTACGTGCATGAACCTGTATTTGCAATAATAAACGCTACAATTTGAAAATAAGAACAGGCAGTCACAGAAAAGGTTTGACCCGTGTGAGGGAAGCTCACATCTCACTCTCTTTGTGTTTGTTACTGAATTTGTGGTAATTCTCGACTTCTTTTCCCCAGAGCAGAGCCACCTTGGAAATACAACTCCAAAGTCTCTGCTCTCACCGGTGCCTCACCTGGCTTCCAGCTCCAGGTTTGGGTCTGTGTCCACCACACAAGCCTTAAGAGTAGTCTACACTGGGGGAAATAACTGTTTGTCTGCCCCAGAGCAATGACGTCTTGAAGAGGCGAGACAGATGATCTTCCTGTGACCTTTGTCCTCAGAGGCCCCTGCCCCACCCTAGCTGATTTCTCTGCATAGGAAGGAGATTTGAAAGCTGAGGTCATATGAATGACTCAGGGCGTCTTGGTCCAGATCAGAGAGATTCACATAGAGGCGGTGTGGCTGCAGGGGCTGAGGGCTGTTTAGAAGTCTGAGGACCTGTTTCAACAGGCAACCTTCTGGGGCTGGTTGATGCTCCCAAGTGTCTGCTGCCTGGCCTTCGTTCATCTTCCCAGGGCTTTAAGCAAATTTTCAATATTGTCACCCCACAAGATTTCAAGCACTGGGTTTTCTGCCCCCTGCGGACATGAGACTCACCAACCTACCTCAAGAGTGAAGGAGCATCCTTGCACCAGGGAGAAGCTGGGCTTCTTTCCCCCCTCCCTCCACCCTCATTCCTGCACCTGCCATTCCCAGCTGTGTCTGCGTGCCCACAGACATGGAAGTGTAAGGACCAACAAACAGCCTGAGCAGAAGACGGTGAGGAAAGTCTTCCCCTGGTCCAGTATGCATCCCAGCTTCTCCTGTTCCTCCCTCCAGGCCCTGGCAGCTCTAGAGTGTGTTCCTCCTGTTTTTCCTGTCATGCTGCTGTGCCCATTTCGCTTCCATAGAAGTTCCAAGAAGGACTTTCTGCTCCCACAATGCCTCTGGAATCCACTCTCCTCCAACCCCAATTATCCCATACTCCAATTGCACACATCCGGGTTTTCATTTGTATAGTCAGGGAAGGATTTGAGTGGAGAGGAGGAAGAGAAGCTGGTGAGGAGTGAGGGGCCGAGATCCAGAGTCAGGTATGAGGCAAGAGAGGGCAAAGAAGGTGAAGAATGAGAGAGATGAGCAAGGAGGGAGGGGAGGGAGGAGTTGAGCAAAGGGAGGTAAAGATAACAGCGGGGGGGGGGGTAAGAGATAAAGGAAGTGAGGGTCAGAGAGGCCAGGGTGAGGTCAAGGAAGGAGAAGGTGGGAAAGCTGAGGCTGAGGAATGAGAAAGGGAATGGTGAGGAAAGGAGAGGTGGAAGACTAGAAGAGGAGAGGAGAGGAAGTGAGGAAGAAGACAAGGTGCACAGGGGTGAGGGGCTGAGCGACTGCAGTGAAAGCAGCTATGAAAGCTGGCAGAAGTGGGCTGTTGCAGCTCAGAGCTTCCAGTCCCGACCCTCAGCTGTCAACCAAGCTGATCCCACCTACCTAGAAGAGGTGGCCTCTAGAGGCCCAGAGTCATTGGCCACCACAAGGGACAGAGCAGTGCCATTGGCATAAACACCTCCCTTTAATACGCTGCCCTGGGAACTTGACCTGGGAAGGATCTCCCCACCTCAGAGAGCCAGCAAATGTTACAAGCATTCCCACCTTTTGTTTTGTACAGGGAGTCCAGGCACTCAAGAAGGGAGGGGCCTGGCAGTGTGCACACAAGTCCCTGTGTAATACACGGAGTTAAAGAAAGCTGAGGGCAGGACCAGGTCACTAAAGGCTTGTGTCAGTAACAAAGTAGGTTCTATGTCAGTTCCAGAAGTAGGGAGGGACCTGGGACAGAGGGATGCTCAGCAGATAAAGGAATCTGCCACCAACCCTGACTGCCTGAATTCTATTCCCAGGATGCCTATGGGGGAAAGAGGAAACCGATTCCTGCAAGTTCTTCTGACTTCCACATGCAAGTATGCACATGTACACACACACACACATACACACACACACACACACACTAAACAAAATATACCAACATTTTAAAAATTCTTAATGAATATGCCCCTTCTACCTTATTATTTTTATATGTATGACTGTTTTGTCTACCTGTATGTATATGTACAACATGTGTGCCTGGTGACTGCAGAGGTCAGAAGAAGGTGTCAGATCTCCTGGAACTAGAGCCGCCATGTGGGTGCTGGGAATGGAACCCAGGTCCTCTGCAAGAGCAGCCAATGTTTCTAACCACTGAGCCATCTCTCCAGCCCCGGTGTAGGCCTTCCTAAAGACTCCACCTGTGTGGCATGGCAACTTCTCTGGGCTCCGGCCTGAAGCCGGCCTTCTCTCACGTCCACGTCAATTTCTACTGAGGTTGCACTGTCACAAACCCTCAGAGCGCCCCAGGCTGGATTGCTGAGCAGTGCTTTCTCAGAAAACACTTGATTTCCTTGGCTCTTGTGCCAGACCATCGCCCACCCAGAACCTGTAGAGATGAATGGTGCGGGAAAAGCAAAAACCATGTCCAAACCTAGCTGTGTAGTCTGAGCTCTACCACGGTCCTCTCTTGGTGGGCACAGCTATGACACAGGCAGTTGTCACAGTAGATGAGAATCTAGCGCAGTAAGCAGGGAGATCCATCCAGTGCTTAGCTGAGGACGACAGACCTCCGACTGCCTTTTGCGAAGCCAAGCTTATTGTAGAGCATTTGGGAGCTTATGACGTCTGGAAAGCCAAAGACCTGAGCCGAGCCAAGAGGCTACAGCTGCTGTGTAGCCATTTTCTCCAGAGGGTGGGATGCTCACAGGGCTCAGGACACTCACAACAAACTCAGATTCCTCCAGGAGGGTAACATAAGCAGCAAACAGCAGAGGAAGGAGGGCTGTAGCATGAATAATAAAATCCCAGAGACAGATGTTGGGGTTCAACCTGAAGATCAGAAAAGCAAAGCAGTCAAGCCACTAGAGAGCTCTTACCTCTAAGAAATCCTCAGACTGAAAGAACAAATTCCTGTCTCATCCTGGCTTATGTTTCTCTCTAGTGCTGGAGTTAAAGGTGTGAACCACCACCTGGATCTGCTTTTGTATTGATCTTGTGTAGCCCAGGATGGCCTTGAACTCACAGAGATCCATCTGCCTCTCTCTCCCAAATCCTGGGATTAAAGGTGTGTGACACCACTGCCTGGCCTCTAGTGGCTTAGTTTTACCTTCTGGTCTTCAGGCAAGATTATTTATAAAACATAAATAAAATATTACTATATTTCTCCTTTTGTCTAAAACAAAGGCTATAACTAATATAAGAAAAACTATATACAATAAGTACAATAATTATATATAATATATACAGGCTATAAATACATCAACAATGTCTAGTCCATTTTCATTTGACCAATTCAGAGAAAATAATAGTCCCCGTCAGAGGGCAGCTCCTCAGGGTGTAGTTGCCTGCAAGCTGAACAGGAAAATCCAGAGATGCAGCTTTTGTGACTCCTCACCCACGCCGGGTGCGCTTTTGGCGATACAGATGTCCAGAGCTCACCCATGCTGGGTGGGCTTTGGGCGATTCAGATGTCTGGAGCTCACCCATGCTCCTGGAAACAGCTCTAGCAAATCATTGGGGCACCAAGCTAAACTCGGGTGGAATTCATCAATCCATCTAGTCTCCTATCCATTCTTCCTTCCTTTCTTCTGTCTCTGTCTTGTTTTGTGACTGAGTCTCATGAAACCAAGGCAGGTTTCAAACTCACTATGTAGCTGAGAATGACCTTGAACATCCAACCCTCCTGCCTCCATCGCTCAAGGATTTCAGAAGAGTGCCACCATCGCTGGTTTTTTTAATGCAGTGCTAGGATTCGAACCCAGGGTTCTGTGAATGCTAGGAAAACACTCTACTGGCTGAGCTACACCTCCTGACCCTGTTGTTGATCTGCTATTGTCCTCTCTACCCAGGTAAATAGACACAGTCTCCCCAGGAAGAAGGACCAATGCCAACTAGAATTCAGCGGTACTGCAGGACTATTTCTCGGCACACACTGCACAGCAGAGGTACTGGAGGCCAGTCAGGGTGGTTCCAGAAAGAGCACACACCTTCTCAGGAGGTCAGATGCCAACAACAGCAGCCACACACATTGCTCATTGTCATCGTACATGCCGCAAGTGGAGATCAGTCCCTCAAACTCGGGAGGGCCAGGGTGTAGTTAGGAGACGTTTACTGTGCCAACCTCCAGGCTCCCAAGCCCAGAGAGAGCCAACCATACTTCTAGCCCCAGCCCTTGTCAGTGGCCAGTAGCTACCATACACAACCTCACCACTTTCTTCACCTGGCATCAGGGCCTCCCAGAACCCAACCAACCTGACCCTGTAACCTAACCCTCTGCCTGTTATTTAACAGGACTCCTTTCTCCCATCCATCCCAGCCTGCTCACTGTTCCTGCCTTCTGAGCTCTGGGGGGGATCTAGGAACTGTGGAGATGCTGGTGAGCTTAGTAGAATGGGGTCTTCCCCAGCCCGGTTGGGTATGACCATGGACCTGAGATGCCAGGTGCTCATGGCCATCAAAGATCAGTCGGAAACAGTGGCTTTAAGGTTTCTCTCTCATACCAAAGAACATTAAAGGTGTGGACTCCTGTGGGAGTATGCAAAGTGGAAGCAGGCTTTATTAGGAATTAGCACAAGAGCTGGAGCAATGACTCAGTGGTTAAGAACACTGGCTGCTCTTCCAGAGGACCAGGGTTCAATTCCCAGCACCCACACGGTGACTTGCAAACCATCTGTAACTCCAGCCTAAGGGGATCTGATGCCCTCTTCTGGCCTCTGAGGGCACTACATGTATATGGTGTGTATACACATTAAAACTTAAAAAAGAATTATTATAGAAAAATGAGAATTTTTTTTAAGTGGAAAGTCAAAGAAAAGTAGGAGAAACTCTTTGGGAGAAAGGTTGGGAGGAGGAAAAAGTCACCAAATTTCTCTTGTCTGGAGGTTTTGTAGATTGGTGGCAGAAGCCAGGCAAAGACTGAGGTTATCTCTGAGACGGCTTAGCCCCGTGGGCTCTCATGGGCCAGTGATGGGTTCACACTCTCTGTGTATGCCCCCTGACCCAACTAGGGAGAGTTATGCATTATTTCTGTGCTGCCCATGCAGCCAAGGGTAGCTGAAGCCTTGCTATGTCCATTTCTGATTCCAGCTTTGACCTGACAGTCCTCTGATTGCCAGTCACTTAGCTCGCGTTTCCACCCTCTGACCTAGCAGGGACCTCCAGGGCTGTCAATGTGCTAATTGCACTAACCTCTTTGGTCTCACATTTCAAGACCAACTTGCAGCTCTCCTACAGCAGACAAAGATGTAGCTGTGGTCTTCCTGATTTACCTCATACATAGCTCCTCGACCATGGTGCAGCCTGGGGTATCTTTCCAGAACCAGGTACAGGCTTGCTAGAAGCCATCCTTGCCATTTAGTCTGTTACAATGAGCTGTATTCAAAGCAAGAATATATGAAGGGACGGTAGCGCCTCACACATGCTCCTCAGAGGCGTCAGAAGTGTGGGGCGGTCACCTACCTGCCCTCACTAGCCCAGAGCCCTGTTCTCCTATCTGTTTATCACGGTCATTACACCTACCTACAAGCCTCTTGTTCATCTCCCCTACTGCTCCAGATCTGCCATTTCACTCTCAATCTTCCATTTAACAAATGTGATCAACTTGTAGGTTTCTCCGTAGGCCCTTCCCTTTCCCTTACTACCTACAGAGGCTAGCACCTGCCTACCGACGTGCTACACAGGGGCCCACAAACTGTTGCTTCCACATCCAATTCTGTTGGCTTGATACTATATGACTAGGTCTCAGGACCTGGGTCTTAGTCCCAAAGCCCTCACTTACAAGTAGACAGTCATGAAGAGCCTTCCGCTGCTGTAAAACTCCAGAGAAGGGCCCAGCAGAAATGCCTGGTGTGTGTTGACTGCTTTCCTACTGCTCAGAGTGCCTTCATACGCAAGGCTCGGCACCACAGTGACATCACCTGATGACCCTGCTTGGCTTTCAAACCTGCAGGATTCAACCATGTTAGGAATCATTCTCCGGTCTGCTCAGCGCTGTTGGAAAGAGCCTTCAAAGACGGCTAGTCCTCACTGAAGGGTTGATCTGATATTTCAAGGCAACTAAAAACCATTTGAAGCCAATCCCAGTGAATTCGGCAAGTAATAGACCTGGCTAATAAAATTTTTTGGTCAATAATGAGGTGGAATGGAGTGGTTTGGTTTGGTTTATTTCTTTTCCACATGGCCCACACAAATGGATTTGGAGGTTGTTCCAAACGAGACGCCACAAGGTACTTGAGCTCTGTGGCAGCTTTGCTGGGCCCAGGCTGGAGCTTTCTGTTGGAATGTCTTTGGAGTCCTTGACTGTTTGCTGAGAAAACACCACCATTATTTCAGAATCACAGCTTGCCTAAACATCAGCTTTCCTCCCCTGGCTTTGAAACTGCAATACATAAACAGTGTTCCCTCAATTTATTTTGAGAAAATGACCGTACTCAACAGGCAAGAGCTTATAAAGACAGAATACATGTATGTAGAGTTTGGATGCTTTCACTGAATCGGACTTACAGCAAAGTTCATCGGATGCATGTTTAATCACCTGCAAAGCTGCTTCTGTATAGCTGTGTGGGAATAAAGCATAAATGTACTCTCCTAATTTTGGCACAACCCATTTATGCATTTTAGACATTAGCCAGGAAGAAAAAGAGGAATGGAAGGAGGCTTGGCTCTCTGGTTGCCTCTCTTTGGACGCTCCGACCCAGCAGGTTTCCTGGCTCCTGATGCTGCCCACGACTCCAGCTACAATAATCTTCTAATACTGAGCCATGGCCCAGGGCTCTGTTGCCAGTTCTGTCTTCTGGAAGAAGAAAAATGAGTTTGGGTTTGGGAAAGGGCTTCTGGGGCCCAGAGGGTGGCCGGCTCCTGCTTTGCAGACTAGCCAATCCACATGGCCAAGTGCCTCCTCCTCTTCCGCCTGCTAATTAACCTCTGGGAGCCCGAGGACAGTCTGTGATGATCTCCAACGGCAGGGCTCAGTGGGGCAGTCAGTAAATTGGGTGCACAGTGTAAAATAAGTCTTATTGTTACCAGAATTTGGTCCTTTTTCTCCTCTGTTCCCTGCGAAGCTAAGTGGTCACAGCGGTCCAAGGGCACCCAATGGGCAGGACCAGAATGTCACTTTGCCGTCTGAGAGCATGAACCATTCCCTCCAGGGAGACTGTATGTCCAGGAAGAGGATCAGCTGCACTGTTCTATACAAACTTCACACTGGAGGCCCTGCCCCTTCTCCATCCCCTCTCACCTCCTATGGAGGTGCTGGTGGTCGCATAAGGACAGGGAAAGGCGAAACATGTACAGAAATAACAAGAGAACACGGCCTCCTTGCAAAGACATGGGACCTAGAACAGACATGGCAGGGCAAGGGGGTCCTGAGCATGCGGCAGATTGGGGTACTGGGGTGGGTGATGAGGAAAGGAGCATGCTGAGAGGTGACCCCTCGGCTGGCTTGCTTTTATTAGGTAGGTGAGGTGTGTGGGGTGCCCACCAGCTCTGCATGGCCAGAGGCCCTGGGAAGCGGCCTGGACAGCCTTGCGTTTAACTGAGTTTATTCAAGTGGGCAGTCTAGCCCTAGTGGGAGGAGGACAGAGGGGAGAAATAGTCACATAAATTACTTTTTCTTGGTATGAATGTGTGGTGTGCATGCATGTCTACCCGCGTGTGGTGTGAATAAATGTGTATGGATACATGTGCATGTACATGTATACATAGGCTCAAGGTTGATGTTGGCTACCTTCCTCTATCACCCCCTACCTTGTGTGCTGAGTCTGGGTCTCTCACTGAACCCAAAACTCCCCAATTCTGCTAGTCTGGCTGACCGCCTAACCCTAAGGTTTCTGTCTCCACCTCCCATGAGCTAGGATTACCTGCAGCTGCCATGATCACTTTGCTTTTGCGTGGGTTCTGGGGACTCGAACTCCTGTCCTCACACTTGTACCCAACACTTTACCCACTGAGCCATCATCGCCAGCGAATTAGTTGCTTACTAATGGGAGAAATCCTTTCTCTGGAGACAAACAGAAGAGACAGACAGGAACAGCCAGAGACCATGGGCTGCCAGCGCCCAGCCCTCCCTCCTCCCTCTCAGAGGCATTTTACAGGCCTAAAGACAAGCGTGACTCATTCATTAATTTGGAGAGAAAGCAGGATAAAAACAACAGAACAGTCCAGACGCAAGCATTCTTCTAATGCTTTCCATTCCGCAAACACACATTTTACAGCAGATTCTTTTGGCTTCCCAGAATGTCTTAATTTTATGCTTTCATGAGTGATTAGAGAGAAGAATGCTGAGCCCTACTGTGGAGGCAGCTAGCATCAAAGTGACTTAAGGGTGGCTGCACTGAGTCACGGGCAAATGCCATCCCAGGTCCCCAGCCCAAGGGACCTGGGCCCTCACCTGGTGAACTCCGGTATCGAGAGGCATGGCCCTGCTCTGCCGTCCTACCCATCTCCTCTTCCCCAGTGTCCCCTTCCCTAGTGGCCCCTTTCCCAGTGGCCCCTTCCCCAGTGGCCCCTTTCTGGTCTTCTTCTTTCCCTTCTAATACTCCTTGCCTTGCACACTCTTCTCCTGCTCTGGGTTTTCCTTAAGGAGTTGGAGAACTTAGGTCACAGGGACACAGTCCCTTCCCTTGTCCCGTAAGCTCTGCAAAGTCTGAAGGTGACAGCCTGTGGCCAGTCACTGTGCATCATGGAGCGGGCTTACCTGGTTTTTATTTGTTTGTTTGTTTTTGTTTGTTTTCAAGACAGGGTTTCTTTATAACTTTGGAGCCTATCCTGGCACTTGCTCTGTAGACCAGGCTGGCCTTGAACTCAACGAGATCTGCCTGTCTCTGCCTCCAGAGTACTGGGATTAAAGGTGTGCTCCACCACCTCCCTGCTACTTACCTGGTTTTATACATAGCAAAATACACTACATTTTTTTTAAAGAAATACTCGGCTGGAATATTGTATGTTGGGGGTGGGGTGAGCTCTGCTTTTGTTCTTCCATTTTTGAAGCACCGTCTCCTTCCCCCCTTCCACATCTCACCTCCCCCTCCCACTTTGTCTTAGGGAATTTTTTCATATCTGACACCTTTAGTAAGCTAGTTTGGGATCCGTGCCAGTCAAGTGGAAACTGCACAGAGACACCAGAGACAGTGACATCCTCACACCTTAGGAAAGCCAGGCTTCCTGGCAGAAAACAAACTGTGCAGCTTCCCTCTGCCCCTGTCCTGCTGGGCCACCCCCTGCTCCTTCAAACACTAAAATCAATTTAAAACCTCAGTACCCAAAGCAGGTGGTTGAAGCAGGCTGGAGGAAGGAACATCTTGGAAACATTCAGGTGGGAAGTTAAAATAAATTTCATTAGTGTATACTAAATATGCAAAACGACAGGTTTCATTATGACATTCTCATGCCTGTCTATAACATGCTCTGATCAAATCAGATGGACGCTGTTTTTAGGTTCTCTAGCTCTGGTTTTGTTTGGGGACAGGGTCTGATGTTAGCTCTAGCTGTTCTTGAACTCACCGTCACTTTGAGATCCTGACGCTCCTGCCTCCACCATGCTTATCCACTGGATATCAAATCTCGGGCTTGTGTGAGTTAGGCCAGCACTCCACGGGCTCACCGTATCCTGAGCCGGGCTGCAGGGAGGGGTTCCTAAGAGCAAGATTCAGGGTGTGGGGCGTGTCCCCTAGCGCTCTTCTCCAGCCTGCTTCAGGCTCTGCCGAGACACCCTAATGTGGCCACCTGTGTATATGACAGGGTTCACTGCTAGGGCATCACTAACAGGTTTCACCAGAGAGGGACGGACCCCTTTCCTCCAGCCTCGCAAGGCCCTCAGAGCCATCTTCCACCACTCCCAGTCACCCGTGATAAACCAAGAAACACACGGTGGAGAGAAAACAGTTTCCATGGAGCAGCAGAAGATAAAACAAGCCGGGCAAGCATGTGGTGATGAACAGGCGAGTCAGCAGAACATAGAGGGGGCTGGGGAGATGGCTCTGTGGTTCAGGGCACTGACTGCAATCTAGAGGACCTGAGTTCAGTTCCCAGCACCCACACTGGGTGCCTCCCAACTGCCTGTAATCCCCTCCTTCACACATGTGCCGCCCAGGCAGACAGATAGAAACAGAACAAAATAAATCCTTTGAAGAGCTAAACAGAACACTGGCAGGTTGTTCTGGGCAGGAAAGGACATCACAGACACTGTCCACACGTGTGCATGCACACATACACACATGTATACCCCATACTATTACAATGGCGAGGTTTGTGCTCCGACTGAGTACATGTGTGTATCTTTATTTTCTCTAGGTGGGAATTGCTAGGGAAAATAGGAGTGTGATCTTCAGTTTCAAGAGAGGTGTCGCTGAGAATGCCCTTGTGACACAGGGCCATGTTCTCTGTTGCTCCCCCAAAGGACCCTGCAAACGGTGCAGGGCACCTGGGCTACTGTCTGAGCTCTGTGACTCCTGGCCCTGCATCCTGCTTTGTGGTAGATAGAAGGTAAGGCCTGCTAACCTCGGGAGCTCTTCGTCTGCTGCTCGATGGTGGGGAATCCTACTTAGACACAGCTTCCATTCCTTTGTAATTGACCCCTCTCTGCCCTCTTCCAGCCCAGCCTGGCCCATTGCCTTTATGGTTTGAAGTAGGCATCACACTGGTAGGTTTCTCTGAGAAGAGGGGGAGGAGTGTCACTGGGCAGCCCCTGAGGGCCACACTGAGCCAACCAACCCGGGTCCCTCAGTGTCCCAGAGTGGGCACAGCCTCTAGACAGGGCAATCTACAGTACAGATTCTCCTATCTAGTACTAAAAAGTTCATGTATGTAGTTTTAGGACAAACATGCAGCCTAAACCTGGGGACTCTTCCGTCTTGAGCTTGAGTGTCCACATTGGAGTGGGGAGTCCTGAGCTGATGCTCTCTCTGGCTAAGTGAGCCCCTTCTCTTTGGCTCCAGACACATGTTCCAAAGTCAAGGGTTTACACATAGACATATCTGTTTGCAGACAATTTGTCTGAGCCCTTATTATCCTGTAATTGGGTTAAATACTGCTGTGTAGGCAGCGGCATACCAAGGCAATTGCCGAATCCCTGCGAGGCCTGGCCCCCCTCCCTCCTTCCTCCAGCAGGCCTGTTGGAAGAAAAAGGTAGAAACATAAATTAAGACAGGACGAATATATTCCTTTCTTGGAATGAGCTATTTAAAGAACAAGCCAGATGTGCAAATAGACAATTTCCCCTTGCTCACTACATTTTTAAAAGGGTGTGTATTTATGTGCAGAAGAGAGAAGAGAGAGGGGGAGAGAGACAGAGAAACAGAGAGATATCTTCCATTCTTTAACAAAACATTTATAATCTGAGGATCTGGTTAATTTTGGCATGCTATTCTTTTTTGCTATTTTTCATAATAACGATTAAATTTTTTAAGTGTTTAAGTTTTTCATTGTTTTTGTTAAAAAAAAGTATGCCCATGTATGTGTGTCTGTGTATGGCTATGTGCACAAAAGGGCAAGTTTTCAAAGAGGCCAAAAGAGGGCACTGGGTCCGCTGGGTCGGGAGGTACAGCTTCCTGGCGTAGATACAAGGAACTGAACTTGGGTCCTCTGCAAGAGCGGTATACATGCTTAACCACAGAGCAGTCCCTCCAGGCCCCACACTTCCTGAGGACAACATCACACTTGTCCATAAGCGTCACTGGCTAGGGGGTCTGCTGTCACCAAGTTATGTTCAGCAAAGATCCCATTGCTGGTGGCACCAGGGTGTAGGTCTGAGCTACCCATTGAGGCCACCTACACTGCCCTATCTCAAAAGCTTTTCACCATCCCTTGTGTCTTCAGGTTAGATGCAGCCTTTATAGAGACACACACATACATACACACATATACACAAACATACACACAAATACAAACACATACACACACATACACACACACACACACACACACACACACACACACACACACACACACACACATACACTGGGTATTTCCTAGGGAATAGGGAGAACTTCTTTGGAGCTCTTGTCCCCAGTGGTTGTAACATAAACTTCATAATAGGATTGCCACTTAGAATCAGGATACTAACTCCATTGTCCCAGGCTCCCTAACCCTCAAAACTCCTCCCCCAAAAGAGTGGATTACTTGATTACTTGATCTTTCTCTTGTTTTTTGTAGATAGATAGAGCCTGGGTCCTTACATGTGTTAGGCAAGTGTACTGCTACTGAGCCATACCCCAGCCATTTTAACCGCTTTATGGAAATCTTCCTAAAATATATGATGTTTCCATGCCCTAGGGAAGGAAGCCCTGGGCAAACTATAAGTAAACATGTAAACTGGAGTAAAGCGTAAGGCACCCTGGGAATGCGGAACAGGCTTTGCTCCAGAGTCACAGGGCATGGCTTACCATCTAAGACCTTGATGGTGCTGGGGGGTCCCACCCCACAGAGAGAAGCCTTGGGCCTGCAGGAGAATCCTGGGGCCCCTTTCCCTTCCTTGTTGCCTGCACTACCTCATGCCTGTGGGAGTCTACGCCAGCTTCTAAACAAGTCTCACTTTCCTCCCTTCTGGGCACTCTTGGCCAGAATACCCTTCCCAAAATGCAAATCTGATTATGGCTGTCTCCTGCTCAGTCTTCAGGGTTTCCTGTAGCTCAGGTCCTGGGTGTTGAGGGCTTGGTTTGCGGCTCAGCACATTCTCTCTCAATCCTGCCCCACCTCCCCCACCACCTGTACTCCCTTCCCGCCACTCCCCAGGCCATGCCCTGGCAGGTCAGAACAGCCATGTCCTCTGTCCCTCATCCTACTTGGCTCATTTCAATTCCTCTTGGGCTCCATCCAGCTGTGGGCTCCTCCTGGAAGCTTTTCCCAGACTGCATTAACTCCACCTGCACTGTGTGCCCTCATTCATGGAAGCCATGTCACCCCATAAATCCTTCCTGTTGGCTCACATTAACCTTGCAAGGCTGGGCTTATCTGTCCCCCTGCTCCCCCACCCTGTTCCTTCAGTATGGAGAGCAGGAGTGGCAAGCAGCCAGTTCTCCATCACTGTCACTCCGTTGTCCCCTTTCCTAGCTCTTGATGACCTAGGCAGTGTCCCCACCAATGATCGTGATGATAGTCGTAGTGACAACCGCAGGAGCTTCAGGGGTGAGGCTGTTCATTTCCACCAAAAGGTGCTCCTTCTGCTCAGTCTGGAGTCTATCTCTCTGCTGGCCGTGTGTCTTACTGTCGACAGACTCTTGTGTGAAGGTTTCCCTGTCTTAAAAGCCAAATCTTGGGTCTCTGGACTGCTTTATTTGACATGCAGGAGTCTTATTCTCTACCTTTGTCTCTCTGACTTTGTTCTGAACCATTGGGGTGGCAAGCACATGGATTTTGGGAAAGTGGGCAGGGGTGCTATGTGAGGGGTGTGTTAGTACCCCATGTAGACATGGGGAGGTAGTTGAGCAATTATCCTGAAGACACAGAGTTCCTGGTTGTTTCATGAGATCATTTGTTTCACTTTGTCAAGTTCCTTAGTGTCCAGTTAAAACCACCAAAGAAAAGGGAATTAGTAGTAGTAGCTATGTACATAGTACATATGATATGTTCAAGTAGATGTGTACAGGGGCCATACAGAGAGGGCAAACTGTGTGAAGCCCTGCGGTACACAGCTTCCTGTAGGCACACCCTATCTGTAAGTCCTTCAACGCCAACACCCAGCTAAGGCAGTAGATGCTCCCCTGAGAAATGCCTGGGGTTGGGAGATCCCATAGATCCATGTTGAGGAGGCATGAGCAATCAAGTCCCCGAGTTCTAGGAACCAGCCTAGCTCAGAAGAGCACGTGTAAAAGGAGAGAAGCTGCTGGACAGTACAGCGCCACGGGACCCAATGTCCCTGTCCCCCACTAACCGTGTTCAGTGGAAGAGTGAAACCTGAAGGCCAGGCTGTCCACAGACCCGAGCTCCACCTTCCTCATCTTAGGGCTGGGTTTAGGGAAGCTACTGTAGCATATTTACAGCAGAATCCATGGCTGCTACTAGACAACTCTAGCACCCCCACCCAGTGTGACAACTGTCCCCTTGTGAGCAAAACTGTCCCTACTTAAGAATCCCTGGAGCTGGATATGCAGCTCAGTTGGTAGAGTGTTGACTTAGCATGCATGGAGCCCTGGGTTCAGACCCCAGCACCGCACAGAACTAGGCATGGTGATGAGGACCTACAGTCTTGGCACCGGGGACACGAAAGCAGCAGATGACAAGGTTGGTCGTCCACAGGGAGTGTGAGGACAGCCTGGCTTTCACAACAGCCTGTCTCGGGAAAGCAAAAGATTATGACGTTTTTAGCGATAACAGGACCTTTGAGTATATTCTTAAAACTCCTCATCTTTCAGAGATATCCATCCACGTATATGATAAAATGATGTGAAAACCAAACTTCATTCCAAATACTCCAGGTCAGGGGCAGGGAATGAAATGAACTTGAAAAATGGCCTTGGTGTGGCAAGATGGCCCAGAGTGTTTGCCTTTCAAACCTGGCTGCTGAGTTCCATCCCAGGAACCCAAGCAAAAAGCCAGATTTGGCAGCATGCACCTATAATCTCTGGAGAGATCGAGATCAGAGAAAGAATCCCCTGGAGGATTTTCATACCCAGCAACATAGCAGAGCAGCAAGGGAGACCCTGCCTTAAAGAAGACAACTGATTCCAGGAAATTTGACCTCTGACCTACACATGTGCATTCTCTCTCTCTCTCTCTCTCTCTCTCTCTCTCTCTCTCTGATGTAAATAAAACTTTTTAAAAAAGAGTCCTCGAGAAGATATTGGGTGCTATATGGGGCTCGCTGCTCTTAGAATTCCTGCCTGCATAGATACTTGTAATGTTTTGCATTTTAAAATGTAAAAGAACAAAAGGAAGTTACAGGATTTTGTAACTAGGGACATTTTTTCTCCAGCGTCTCCTTCTCATGGCAAGAATCCTGTGTCGGTAGCCATTTGTCACCCTAATAACCTCAAGCTGCACAAAGAAAAGTCCCATTGGGCTAAGCTGGCTGAGTCATCACTCCTTGAGAATTTCCATTACATATGTTATCTGTGTGGCCCATCTGGCCCGGGCAGTCCTCTCATGTAATATGTTCTGGCACTGCGAGCTAGGCATGCCACAAATGGCTTTGGCATGCAGGCATATATGAACATATGCATGGTGAGTGGTCAGAGTTCAAGGTCACCATAAATAAGTCATGGTCCCTGCCCAGAGGAGCTGGCTGTCTCCTGGATGCTAGAGACCTTTAAACAACTGATCCGAGAATAATTCAGAATGAAGTCAAAGCTTGGAAGACTCTAAGCAAAGTGACAGGGCGTGGCCAGCTTCCAAGGATGACGAGGGCATAGCCCCAGCTAAAACCCTGGGGACTGATCTCAGAAGCAGCGGCACGAATCCTGATGACATCCAATTGCTTGACTCCATTCTCTCAGTTGTGAAGTCAGAAGAAGAAGAAAAAAACCACCTCCCTGCTTTAACGGCTGCACTAGGGATTTGGCTCTCTCCAAAGGGGGGACGTCTGTTTACATTAAAAGGGGGGAAAATGTGAACTACTGCAAGAAAACCAAAAATCAGAAAAAGCTGTCGATGGCTTAATACACTCTTTAGTGGCTTCAGAAGGTCTGAGTCACGCCTCTCCTTTAATGTCTTCCCATGTCAAAATCCACCACCTCAAAGGGAAGCGGAAGACAGTCTTAAGGAGCCCGTGCCCCACTCCACCGCGGTGACGGGTGCCAACGTGTTAGCTCATCGCCCCAGGCGGGAAGTCCTGGTAGGAAATTGATTTTCCTTGGATCAAGTCACTTCCCCTCTCTGCACCTAGTCTCCTCCACTGTGAGATGAAGCAGTTGAATACGCTCAAGCACTGCAAATCTGTGGCCCGCTCACTGCTCTCTGCTGCTCCGGGCCCACAGCAGGTACAGCTAATGATCTGAGTGCCCTTTCCCAGCATGCTCTGAGAACTCCAGGCACCCACAATCCATCAGAAGGAACTGGGGGGTTGCCCTGAATTTATGCATCCTCCACCCTTCAACATCCCCAGAACTTGGTGCATTAACAATGGTTTCCGATCACAAGCCTGGGAGATGTCTCAGCGGCTAAAGTCCTTGCTGTGCGAACACGAGAACCTGATTCAGATATCCAGAAGCCTACATGAATATGAGGTGGACAAAACCTGCCTAAACTTCAGCCTTGGAAAGGGACACAGGAGATCTCAGAGCAAACTGGCTGGTGATACTAGCCATATCCCTGAGCTCTGGTTTTGGATGAGAGACCCCGCCTCAGGGGATAAGGCATAAAACAAAGAAGACTTCTGACACCAAGTTCAGGGCTCCATGGGCGTGCACACCTACACACATGCACCCACACACATGCAGAAACATGTGCATTCACACACACATGCATGCGCACACACATGCACATGAAAAATGGAAAAAAAAAATAAGGAGCGCTTATCAATGGGGCCAGCAAGATGGCTCAGTGGTAAAGACAGTTGCCGCCAAGCCGACTGACCCAAGCTCCATCTCCAGAACCCACATGGTTGGAGAGAGCCAACTTCTGCAAGCTGTCCTCTGACCTTCAGTTGGATGTTGTCAGAGAGAGAGAGAGAGAGAGAGAGAGAGAGAGAGAGAGAGATCAAACTAGGCTAGGGAAGCTGAGGCAAAAGAATTTTAAGTTCAAGACCAGCCTAGGTTACATTGTCTTAAGAGGAGGAAGAGGAGGGACAGGGGGAGGAAGAGGAGGATTAGCACCTCCAGAAGGGAAATACTCAGTAGAAATGCTGCCCCCACTGAATGCTGTGGCAGCAGCTGGGACTGAGACAAAAGAACTAAAACACCCACTGTCTTAGCTAGGATTTCCATTCTGCGAAGAGACCCCATGACCATAGTAACTCTTATAAGGAAAACATTTTATTGGGGTGGGTCACTTACAGTTCAGAAGTTCAGTCCATTATCATCATGGTGGGACATGGTGGCACACAGGCTGATGGTGGTGTTGGGGAAGTAGCTGAGAGTCCTACGTCTTGCAGGCAACAGGAAGTGGTCTGTAACACTGGGTGCTTTAGCATAGGAAACCTCAAAGCCTGCACCCACAGTGATACACTGCCTCCAATAAGGTCACATCTACTCCAACAAAGCCACACCTCCTAATAGTGCCACCCCGTATGAGCTTATGGGGGTCAATCACATTAAACTAACACAGTTACCAACCCAACCAAACCCACCCACTTCCCTACCACC
>PVIU01029460.1:0-17534 GCA_004026605.1 Ondatra zibethicus
GTTTTCTCTCTCTCTCTCTCTCTCTCTCTCTCTCTCTCTCTCTCTCTCTCTCTCACACACACACACACACACACACACACACACACACACACACACACAGAGATACGTGGGAGTTACTAGGGCATGTCCGGTGTACTCCTTAGTGTGAAAAGATGCTTAAGAAAGAAATTAAATCACCATGGAATTCTAGAGGGGAAGGATAGTATGCTATACTACATTTTTAGGTAGTTAGTAAAGGGCTAAAAGGTTTATTTTTAGCGCACCACCTTTTTCCTCTCCCAGCATGCATAGAATCAGATAACCAAGCAACCTACATAAACAGTCAGGGAGAAGCCATGACTGTGAATCAGATAGGGCATACACCAGATGCTGCAATTCCTACCAACCTAGGTCTGGAGTTAGACTTAATGTTCTAAGTGAAGAAGAGACCCAGGCCTCTAAATTGTCAGCCCCCGAGCTATACTGTTATCAGCCTTTCTCCTTGTGGGGTGAAACCAGAACAGCAGCTTAGGAAGGTAGTAATTCTATGTCTGAGGAGATCTGTCTGAGGAGATCTGTGAATGTCTTAAATGTGATGGATGCTCTTTGCCTATACCCTAAACTGACCAAATGCCTGCTGATAAAGATAATTGCAGAAAGGCAGATCTCCACACTTACCTAGGAGAGAGGAACGAAAGCCTGGCAGTGGGAAACTGTTTTCACTAAACAGTTCTGAACTGTGGGAATTAATCCCTAAATATGTAACAGAAAGTGAATCAGCTACAGCAAAAAAAATCAATAGCAAAAGACAGCCACTTTACTCACAAAACAATAACGCCAAAAAGTCTTGCCTTTTGGTTTAGCCTTTACCAGATCCCTTGGTTCTGATAAGTCACCTGTAAAAAGATTGCTGAGCAATTACTGTATAGTGTTACAACTTGGAGCACCAGTCTACTTCGGTATTAGTTAACTGACACATCAAAACTGTGTGTTTGTTGGGTCTGAATATTATTGAAGGTCATAGAATAAGGTGCACAAGGTCAGGAAAAATCTATTTCCCTCAGACTCTAAACATTAGTTGTTAGTATGCCAGCAGAAAAAGAAAGTTACTGTGTGTGCTGAATATTCAGAAACTTTCTTTAACCTGACTTTTTCTGTTTCTAATTCAATGGTCAAATGCACAATGTGGAATGGCATGGGTATCTCCTGCACATTGCATTGGGCAGGAGCAATTACCAAATTAAACATCCCATCACTTCACTAAATCCTCATCTCCTGGAGTCTGACTCAATACTGCACCTCCATGCACACCCTTCTTAAGAAAGAATCTGATGTCTTTCCACTGGTAACACATCCCAGACCAGCTCTCCCTGAGCTTGAGAGAATGTACTGGGTATCCAGCTCGGATGATTCAAACCTGCTAGGCCATCTTGGGGAAACAGAAGAGTTTGGCATCTTCTACAAAGAGGGTAATCAAGTCTAACTTAGAAAGGTTGTGAGTTTCACTCTCACCATAGTCACCAAGTTGGACTTGTTCTCTTGGTGTTTGTTGGCTATGAACAGACTCATATAAGATAAGGATGTTCTGGAAGATGAGCACATGCATAAGAATAAGATGAATAGAAGTTAGCAGGAGAAATTATTTCTAATTTTATAATTGAAAACTCAGATTTTCAACCAAAGAATCTACCTTGTCTCCTTCTTTGTCTCTCACTTTTGCCTACTAGCCATTCAACACACACACACACACACACACACACACACACACACACACACACCACTTTATTCCCAACATGTCTGCCTTCTATGCTTTGCCTATGAGGGCTTGATAATCAGTTATACAATCTGTCCACATGTGAGAGTTCTCTGTGGTCCTCTGTTTCTCGTCTTTCCATTGTTTACACAGGTCAAATGAGCAGACATATGCTGTGTTCCTGTATTACAGAGGAGAATAAAGAAAGAGCCATGTAAACAAAGCAAGAGTAACAAGCAGAAAG
Source organism: Ondatra zibethicus (assembly GCA_004026605.1). Classification (NCBI taxonomy): domain Eukaryota; kingdom Metazoa; phylum Chordata; class Mammalia; order Rodentia; family Cricetidae; genus Ondatra; species Ondatra zibethicus. The sequence goes on from PVIU01029460.1 coordinate 1,977, forward strand.
AGGAAGAGCTCTAACCACATACCAGCTGATTGCAAATACATAGAGATGTTCTTCATATAGTTGTTAGAGTAGAAAAGTATGTTTCTAATCGAAAGCTTTATTTTGTATAAGATGAAATAGCACAAAGGCAAGAAGTTACATCTTCTCCTCTTGAACCCAAGACATTGATTATACACAAACCTGCTATTAATATGGTCTCAACTGTCTGACTTTATAATGCCTTCAAGCTGCAGAGTATTATTGTACATGATTTCTTTTGAGACAGTGTCCCCAAGGGCTCCATCCCTAGATGAAAGAAGCTTGAAGAAACAAAGGGCATAATTATAGGCTTCTATCTTCTGCCTTATATTGTTTACATTCCCCTTTTCATAGTTTGATAATCTGATACATTAATCAGGGAAGTACTATGAAAATATATGTGGTTTTTCTTTTACAGAAATATACAATAAGTTAGTATATACTCATCCTACCACCAATAGCACAGCAGAACTCATCTACTTATACTTCAGTTGTTGACAGAGGTTTCTGTCCCACCAGGTCCCACATCTGTTTAGTCCCAAATTATCACACAGAGGTCTACATTAATTATAAACTGATTGGCCTAGTATCTCAGGCTTTTTCTTAACTCTTATAACTTATATTAGCCCGTAATTCTTGTCTGTGTTAGCCACATGGCTTGGTACATTTTTGGCGAGGCAGTCACATCTTACGTCTTCTGCATCTGGGTCATGACTGCAGACTGAAACTTCCTTCTTCCCAGAATTCTTGGCACCCGGCCCTGTCTACACTTCCTGCCTGGCTACTAGCCAATCAACATTTTATTAAAAATAATACAAGTGACAGGATCAAAGACCATTGTTCCACAGCACTTCCCCCTTTAAAAAAGAAAAAAAAAGAACTCTGAATCTAATATCCTTTGTTTAGCTTTTTTCCTGACCCTTACCCATAACAACTTATAACCAACATTCTAAACAAAGGCAAACATCCATAATCCATTTTTTTGGGAATCTCGGCATAGTTTTCCAGAATACTTCCTGCTGATTCTGATAATCTTATGGGGACCTAAAGAAAATTTAGAATTATGGTCAAGTCCTGACTAGAGTATACTGTGAGGCTTGATAATCTCAGGCAGCAGTCTTTGAACTGTTCTGGAGGTAGAATTCCAACATCTGGGCCATCTGTTCCTATTGGAGAGTTCTCAGGGGGTCTTCCTTGATCAAACCTTATTTTTCTTAATCCAGAATGAATCCACAGCCTCTCATTTCCTGTGGAAACAAAACAAAACCTCTTCTGCAAACTAACTTATCTTTTGACTTCAATTTTGAAGTCAAGGTATTTCCAAAATATCTATCTTGGATTAATTCAACAGCCTTCATAAACAAATGTCTTTTAGCAACTGTTGCTCCTTCCTCACTCATCACACAATTCAAAGACAACACAATAATATACAGTATCCAGACACTCTGTATTTTCCATCTTTATGTGGCTTTATTTTAAATTCTATTTCTTTTATTATTATTTTTAATTTTTGGTTTTTTGAGACTAGGTTTCTCTGTGTATCTTTGACTGTCCTGGTATTCACTCTGTAGACAAGGCTGTCCTTGAACTCACAGAGATCCCTCTGCCTCTGCCTCCCAAGTGTTGGGATTAAAGGTGTGTGCCACCACACCCAACTACTCTCTTTCTTATTTTAAGGACTTTATCCTTTTCCTTTGTCTTCCAAGCCTACATATATTTTTAAACACACTGTAAACCATTTAGAGGTTTTCTTTGCCTTTGAATCTATCTTTACCATATATCTCTTTTTGTCTGAATATATGAGTCTTTAATTTGCTAAGCAGTATGGCTAGGATTAAAGCTGTGGCTTTGACAGCTGGATCTAGTCTATTCCTTAGCTTTCTGAAATTCCATCATGATGGCAGAGGTACCAGGTGGAACCATGTTTATTGCCACAACTCTGGCATTTGAAGGTCCCTGCCACCACCAAAAAGCATGTGGTCAGCTTTTCATCAACAACATTTAAGTGTTTTGTGGCATGACCGCTTAAAAGAGCTGCAAGGTTTTGCATCTAAAGCTAAGTCACAAAGCCTCTCTTAAATGAGAGCACTTGCCTCTAGCAAGCAGAGCCCACCCAAGAAAGTGTTGTTACCAAGAAGCCATGCTTAACTCTCTTCTTTTCTATCTAGAATTACTTCCCAAGCTCTCTCAGGCTTTATGTGAATGCAGTTGTTCACACATTTGGCACCATTTATTGACAGAGTTTTTCTGTCCTACCCAGTCCTGCAGTCATTAAGTCCCAAAGAATCACACAGAGGTCTACATTAGTTATAAACTGATTGGCCCATTAGCTCAGGCTTCTTATTAACTAATTCTTTTTTTTAATTTTTTAACTAATTCTTATAACTTACATTAGCCCATAATTCTTGTCTGTGTTAGCCACGTGACTTGGTACCTTTTTCGGCAAGGTAGTCACATCTTGCATCCTCTATGGGTCACGACTGCAAACTGAAACTTCCCTCTTCCCAGAATTCTTGTCACCCCGCCCCGCCTATACATCCTACCTGGCTACTGGCCAATCAGTATTTTATTAAAAATAATAGAAGGGACAGGATAAAAGATGATTGTCCCACAAAATTAAGTATCATTTATCAGCATTTTACCATGAAGAATGACTATTATTAAATAGATTAAGGGAAACAGGTACTAGTGAGGATACTCAAAAAAAGAGAAACATTGTGCATTGCTGGAAATAAAAATTAGTACAACTGTTATAAAAAAGTGGTTTGGAGGGTTATCAAAAATTAATAATAGGATTACTATATGATCTGTCACTCTCGTTCATAGGTGCATACACAAAGGAAGAAAAATCTATGCCAAAAATATATCCACACTCCCATGTCTAATGTAGAACTAGTAACAAAAGAATCACTATATAAAATCAATTAAAGGAAATATAGTATATACATACATACATACATACATACAATGGACTAATTCTTGTTGGTAAAAAATAATGTATGTTTCACCATGGATGGAAGTGAAGATCATTATGCTAGGTGAAATAAGCCAGTCACTAAGAGACAAGTATTGCCTGGGTTCACTCATATGTGAGGCCTTCAGATGTCAGTCTCAAGGAGTACAATGTTATTTGCAATAAGTCAAGAGACAGGAGAAAGTATAAGGAAAGAGTTATCAATGAAGTCTAAATTACCGTTAGAGAGCAAGACAGTCTGGTTTATTAGTGCACTAAATTAAGATAACTGAATAAGAAAAATTGCTTAACATTTCAAAGAGCTAGTAGAAAATAGTCTGGAAGTTTTCACCATGAAGAAAGTAGATATGCTCACCATGATTAAATATTATGTAACATGTACATGCAGCAAAACATTGTATAGTACCCCCATTAATATGCAACTTTGTGTTTTGTGTACCAGTTACAAATATTTTTAATCTTAAAAAATTGAATTTGCTCATAATTCATAAAAGTAGTAGGTCTGTATATATACTTTTTTACTGATTTCTACATAATAAGCTCATATGCTTATTAAAACTATTGGCTAGTCTGCCTTTGGAACAATTAAGGTATAAAATGTGACAAGGGCTTCAAAGTTTAAATCTAAACAACATTTTTATAATCATTGTCTTGGGTAGGGGAAGAAAAGATGCAGAATAGACCTTCCTGTCCCAATTTTGAATTATTAATTACCATGTTTCAATAATCCTTCCTCTAATCACACTGTTAAAGACACTTTCATTTCTTACTTGCACCTTTATTACATATTTCTTTTATTTTTAAACAGAAAACAGATTTCAAAAATATAAATAATTAGTTTCAAGTGTTTATATCAAATGTCAGTCATAGTAATTGGATTTGAATATTAGCATATATGAGTTTAAATTTATGCTCAATTCTAAGGAAATAGAAAATATTTTGAGTCTTAACTTTAAAAGTAGTAACATGCTCAGTTATTAATTATTATCCATTATATTATTTAACTTTGTTTTCTAAAGGAGTGATTATTTTTAATACTATGTCTATTTAGCAAAATAATAATAGTGAGTTTGTCTGTAGGAGTTATCACCTGTCTGTCTATGGGTTCTTGGCCTGAAAATGTTTCCAAGTATGGGTTTCATCTTGTGGAATATAATTTTAATCCAATCAGTGATTGACTATTCCCATGATGTTCATTCCACTATTGCACTAGTAGTCATGTCTTTCCAGGGAAGCAATTTTTGTAGTTCACAGTGTTCATAGCTGGGTAAAATTATTACTTTTGCCCCCCATACATCCAGCACTCTGAAAGCTAACCAGTAGGGAAGAAACTTTCAGGACAGTATCAGCTGGATTTCTCGATGCCCTATGACTCAAGTACATATTGTCTTTAGCAAGAGAGTTTTACTGACAACTTTTGAAGGCAACCAAAAGTATTTGCAGTAGCCTGAATTGTTTGGGGGTCTATGGGACCTCGCTGGTCAACAATTCAAAAAGACATGACGTATTCCTGAGACTGGATTTTTAATTTGTTAGTCTGTGGGGTCAAGTATGGGTATAATTGTTCTCTTCTATGGTAGCTCTATTTTGTCTCTTTTTAAGTGTATTGATGTTCCATATATGTAGAATCTCCTCCAATAGTAGCTCTCTTTAAAAACCTCTTTTTATGTAGAAAAAATGACAAGTATTTCAAAAATCTTTGCTAACATATAGCTTATAATACCATAAAAACTAGTCCATTTTAAACATAGAAATGAGATTGGCAGATAACTTAACATTATCAGTGGACTACAAGTTTGATTGGGAAACCTTGCCTCAGTGAATAAGGTTGAAGATTCATCAAGAAAGATTCCCAATATCAACATGCAGCTTCCACATGAAAGCACACACTTGTGTGCACCACACACACATATACAAATTGAAAGAAGAAGCATGTAGAATTCACAGCATTGAATTTATAATCAATGTATACTTAGAATTATATACAACCTAACGGAAAAACATTTCCTTCACACTGGCAAAGCTCACTCCCATTAACAATCCTTCACACCTCCAGCTTTAGGTAATCATCAACATAATCTGACTTTCTTTGGACTGCCAACTCCTAAATAATGACACAGAGACCTTTTATCAAATATGAAATCTTGGCCTTAGCTTAGGCTTGTTCTCAAATAGCTCTTAAAACTTAAATTAACCTGTTTATATTAACCTACATTTTGTCATATGGCTCATTACCTCTCCTCAGGACCAAACATCAGACTTCCTCCATGTTTGGCTTGTAAATCCCCCATGCCAGATTCTTCTCAGAGTTTCTATCTCTGCCTGGAAGACCTGCCTATCCTTTCCTGCCTAGCTATTGGTCATTCACTTCTTTATTAAACCAATCAGAAGGTGCCTTAGGTAGGCAAGGAAGGACAGAGACACATCTTTACACAGTGTGATCAAATATCCCACAACACAATTCATTCTCAACCTCTACATACTTGCATTATCAGGGAATTACTTTATATGGAATTATAAAATATGTGCTTCTTTGAGCTGACTTCTTTAAGCTTGTTTTGCCTATGTAGAACCAATGTGCTGTTTTGCTCTTGATGATGAATAATTTCCATTTCTGTTTCCTAGACCATATGCTAACACTGTAATTCCATTTCTAGGTCCCTAGAAGATTCTTGGTACAAACTTAGAACCATTTGCTAATTTCAAAATCATTATCAACATCTAGCCAGAAAGAAATTATTTTGGATTGTTGTATTATATATTAAACATTACATGAGTGATTGCAGAAAAAAAGCATGTGTGTCATTGCTTATCCAGTTCCACCTAATCATCTCAATTTCTTCCCTCTGGATCACTATAAAAAACAACATTGAGATAGTAAAAATCAGCCCAACACTAATATAATTTATAATTTATAAACATCTCCTTTTCAGTTGCTCTTATTATAATTATAATTATGTTTCAAAATTTTCCTCAAAGCAATTCTAAGAAACTAATTCAGATATAATAATTACTGCCTCAAAGATGTTTATGCAATTTTAGAGAGAGAGAAGACACAAGCAACTATGTTTATCTGTTTTGTCTTTACTATTTCCCAGAACCAGAGTTGTTGGCAAAACCCTGAGCCATTAAATAATGTGGCCCAACAGCTGGAAATGGTATCACTTGTTACAATTTTGCTTCTTAGTCTCAAATGCTTCACACATTAAGCAAGTTTTCTCTGCAAATGTTTTATTTGTCAGTCAGCCAAGATGAAGCAGGGTTATAGTCCAAGACCATTGCTTACCAAGACTTCTATGTAGTTCATGCTAAGAATTAATGGCTATGTCATTTGTGAGTTATATAGATTGAAACAAATAATGAATTTACAAAAATGAATATGATACTGTGCTCCCAAGCAAACACATGTTAGTGAGGCCCTATAATTTATTTTGTGCAAACATGAAATGTAGAATTGATTCCTGGGAGACTTCTTTGAGGATATAGTTAAGGCCAAATGAAATGATTATTATATTCAAATATTTCCTTCCTAATCTGCTTTCAGCTTAGTCTTTCCTTCACCATCTTAGTGTGCTTTCCATGAGGCAGCATGCACAGGGCCTGCATGGGTCTGCACCAGGTCCTCTGCGTATACATTACAGTTTTCAGTTTAGTGCTTTTATGATACTTCTGAGCATGTGAAAGAGTGGGTCTCTGATTCTTATGCCTTCTTCTAGTCTCTTTTCCTTCTATGGTTGTCTTTGTCTAATTTTGATGTTTTTTTTATGTTTTAGTATTATGTGTTAGAAGGCTGTTCTTTCCTAAGGAGAGAGAGAAAGGGAGTGGGACCCAAATGACAAGGGAGGTGGAGAGAAACAAGTAGGAGTGGAAGGAGGGAAAATCTTATTCAGGATATATTATATGAGAAAATAATTTATTTTCAATAAAAATTGGGGGGGGGAAGAAATATACCTGTTATCATGCATCTCTCCCTAGAACAATAGTTATGTACTCTCTGTCCAGTACCAACTTATTTTTATTATTAGCATATTTTAAAGAATAATTTATAAGTAATAAAATAGACCTACTTTAAATGGAAAGTTGAATCATGTTTAGAACATTTATAGTTTCCTGCAAACATTACCCAGCCCCGGAGCATTTACAATACCATCAGGCTTCCTGACAACTGCTAGTAGTCAGTTCTTGCTCCCACTATCTTTCCCAAAAAGCAATAGCCTGCTTAAGTCAACACAGGCATCCATATAAGAGAAATAGTATAGCACCAGTTGAACAGAGGCTTTGAGATTGTCATAGCATTACCAAGATTCATCTTGATACAGATAAAGCATAAAAATGAGGTATCTTTAACTGCTAAATAAATTACATTTTAAGACAATACCCAGCTTCATGTATCTGGAGATGATGGTAAAACACACAATCTGTGCTAGGAAGGTGTCTGCATATGCCATGAACCACACCATGGATGTCACAGAAGAAACCGTCCATCCCATTGGGACATAATAGGGTAATTTAAAGATAAGAAATGTGAGGATGCTCCCTTGTACAAAGTACCCCAGCCAAGTGCCCACTGTGAAGCGGGTACACACCCTGTGGTTCATGAGGACTATGTATCACACACATAACAAATAACCACAATTCAATCATAGGCCACCACTGCATATAGGAAATACTCAGTGTCAAATACCCTCTTCCTTCTTCATTGCCATATCCCATTCCTCAACTTGGGGGAGACACCCTGCTGGCCAACAGAATTCCAGGCCAGCCACCTGCCTGCAGACCTCCTCTACTCTCTTGGTATACCCCTCAAAAATCACTGTCTACAATCTCCCTGACTTCTCATTACCCTGAAACTTTCTCCAACTCAGGCGGAGACTCTTTGCTGGATAAGAGGTCAAGCAGTCCACCAGGCCTCAAGCCCCCGATAGGACAGAGATCCCATGCTCAACCTCAGGCAACACTAGCCAGAAGACCAGGAAGGAAACAGAAACCAAGAAATAAAACACCCATTCAACAAAGACAAAGGCAGAAATCGGCACCTAGATCTATAATCACCACAAACCCAGATGCCTAGCTACCAGTGTAAGAACACAATCAGCACCAGCAAGGGCAATATGTTACCAACAGAGCCCAGCTATCCTACTATAGCAAGCCCTGAATATTCTAACACAGCTGAAGCATAGGATCTTTGGTCTCTGGTCTGCGAGGGCGGAGGGAGCAGAAGCTGAGAACAGGGTGCGGAAGACTGTGAATACCATGGAAACAATGCTCCTGGAGCCAACTTCAGGGAGACAACTCAACTTTATTCCAGAGTACAGGAAATATATAGGATTGGGAACAGTAGCTGAGGAATCACCTAATTTACATTAAACAGCATACTTTTTCCTAACATAAAGTTGTGTTAATGGCAGCATGACCCTATGAAAATTGCTAGAGCAAGTTACTTAATTTCCATGTGGTCAGCATGGGAGAGCATTTGCAGGGAGCTATGTCGGGGTCAGGCATTCAGGCTTAAAGACACTTTTCAGTAAAGTCAGTCCTCAGTGTCTAGAAACATTTTACGAGTACGGCAGGTAGAGAGCAGCCCCTCTCACTAGGGAGGGAATCCCTCATGTTACTGAGCTTGGGCTGCCAGGCCATGATAGACTGCAACCTCTGACCAGCAAGACCTCCCAACAGACCTTAAAACCAACTTTATGAAGATGATAGAGGTCTTTAAAAAAGAAGTGAATAAATCCCTTCAAGAAAGTCAAGAAAAAAACAGTCGAAGGAAACAAACATGGTTTACAAAAAATAAATAAAGAGCTGGAAGACTCAGCTCTATAAGAGATGCTACAGCTCTGCCTCATTAAGCAGAGCATCATCTTGAGGGAAATTCCTGATGGGAAAACATGTCAACACTTCCAACTTCCCCAGGAAGAAACACAGGGGCTGTAGGGGTTGGGAAAGCCAGGATGGTGAGGAAAATGAGCAGGTTCCCCAGCAAGGCAGGAACAGGATGAAAAAGCATGTTCTCTAGTCTTTCACTGTTAGAAATTCTCACCAGGATGAACTCAGTCAAAAAGGTATAGTTGCTCATCATCATGAGACAGCAGCCCTGCAGAAGTAAAGCTGTGTTGTTCATGAGTAACTGAGACCATCTTCCTGACCAATGGACTCCTATCTAAGGCAGTGACTGAAAATGGAATAAGGCCAATGAGGGAAAGGAGACCAGTACTGCTTCACATTTAGCCTCAGTTTCCTCAAACAGTAAGCTAGATGGCAGAGTAGTTTGTAGTTGGTTAATATAGTAATCGCCTGTCACCACATACTAGTGTCTCTGAACCTGGCTTATCAGGAGTTATGCCTGCTACTTAATTTCCATGAGGTTTTTTTTTTGGTCACATGACAACTGAAGTTTAATACCAGATTATCAGACAACTCAAAGTTTTTTCATATTAAAACAGCTACTCAGAAATAGGTTTAACTTAACCAGAAATTATATATGTATATATTTCTAAATATTATAATATATTTATATAAATGTATATTTAACTACTTTTCAAAAATATTCTCTTCCTTCCTCGCCATTTATAGTTAATAGAAAAGTGTGCAATCTGTCAATTTTTACTTGTAATCCTCCCACACAGATACCAGAAGAGAATAGAGTCCAGGAGGAGCACTGTTCATAGGGATAGAAGTACCTTAGACACCACTAGATGCTCTATCCACAGGTTTTGCTTGGATGCTATAGATCTCATTAGTTGAAAAATGCAGTAGTATTAATGTTACTTAAATGTAGCAAGCAGTAAAAGTACTAGATAATCCTAAAGACTAACTTGAATTATGATTTCTGATACAATTTCTTTTCAGTTTTATCTTAATCCTTCATGTATTGCCCCAATAGATAAATGACCTTCTTTTTCTGTAATCAGATTTTCTGTAAGAAATAATCAGATAAGCCTATTCACATTGTGTTATAAATTGTTACTCTGATCATTTCCTGCTTTATTTCACTTTGACCTGGATAATAGCTTTTTCCCTGGATAAAAATCTCAATGTAATACTGGCAAGTTTGAAGAAGTTGTGGAAGCAGAAATTCTTACACATGGCAAATTCCAAGACCTACCAGTAAGTCCTCACTGAGGACACAATGGAGTGGAGGCATGCTGGGGATAAAACTGTATATGTGTGTATTATGGGAGTGAGTGTGTGTGTGTGCGCACACACACACTTGTGTTCACAAAACAGGCTTCTAGAGGGAAGGATGAAGACAGGGAATCAAAAATATTCTTTGTTTAGAAATCCAGTCTTTCAGTTATAAAAATTAGAAATTATCTTCCCCTGTAACCCATTTTCTGCCACAGGAGAGTTTTTTTCAATAGACATATACGTGCATATGCATTTCTATTTTCTCATTATTTAGTTTCCCAAGTTCCATGTGTAGAAGATTTCATTCTCAGCTGATGACATTATGCCGAGGTACACGTTGTAGAAGGCAGGGCCTCGTTTCAAGGGGAAGGTTCCTAAGGGTGTGTTCAGGAAGGGTATAATAATAGGTGAATCACTCTTTTACGTTCCTGCCATTTGAAGTGAGCAGTCACAATTGCTATGTCTGACCACAGAGATCAGTCATGCCACAGTCACAAAGCAATGAAATCATATGACCATAAAATAAAATGTCTGAAATAATAAACAAAAGTAAATCTCCCCTCCTTTGCAGTTTATCATCTTAGCTATTTTGTCTCAGCAACAGAACATTAACACAACATATCAGCATATAAATGTCTTCAAAATACAATGTCAAGTAACAGAAACTGTGTTTTTGATGTTGCCTTATGATACAACTTAATTAAATTTCAAAAATGCACATTTTGACTACATAAAATAGCATAGCCTTGAAAAGTATTTGGGAATCACAATAAAGAAATCATAAGAATGGATGAACAAAGACAAGTAACATTAAAATGCAAATGAAAACAAAGTGGAAATGAGGTGTCCAATGTATAACATTCTAATGTCAATGATAATTGCAGGAGTTTTTAGTTCATAAGTATGAACTATGTAGGTATCCTTATAAAATTTTATCCATATGCTTTTTATGTGATTATATAAAGCAAATGACAAAAATAGATATGCTATAGCTTTTATGTACTGGTCCACACATTAACAGGGTTTATATTTAATCAACCAAACCACATAAATAATAAACTGTTGACTGAGTTTTCTGTCCTGCCCGGTTCCCGTAGTCATTAAATCCCCAAAAATATCACACAGAGGTCTACATTAATTATAAACTGATTGGCCTAGTATCTCAGGTTTCTTATTAACTCTTATAACTTATATTAGATCATAATTCTTGTCTATGTTAGCCATGTGGCTTGGTGCCTTTTTCGGTGAGGCAGTCACATCTTGCTATCTTGCTTCCTCTGTGGCTGGGTCACAACTACAGACTACTTCCCTCTTCCCAGCATTCTCATTGCCCTGCCTCTATTTCCTGCCTGGCTACTGGCCAATCAGCACCTATTTAAAATATAAGTGACAGGATACAGACCATTGTCCCACAGCAATAAACTAGACCAAATACATACAAACGAGTGCTTTCAGAAATGACATAAGTGCAGATAACTGAAATTTCTAAGGAAGGAAAAGTTAGAATCTGAACAATTTTGTTTCAGGGAATTTTCTGGATTGTAGTGTCAGAAGTCTCACACAGAGAACAAGCAGACACCATAATAAGTTAAGTAAAAAAGGAATCTGATACAATATCTGAAATCAGTGAGTTTAGCTGAACTGTAGGATATAGTACTGAGATAAAACATCTATCATCCTTCTAGATTCAAAAATTATCACTTAAAATATCAAGTCAAGAAATACTTAATGATAAATCTGGGAAGCTGTGCTGGGTATGAGCACTGAAATCACATGCCTTGTTGAGAGATATGAAAGACATATGTGGTGTCCATGAATCAGACATGGTGTTTCCAAAATGTCAGTTCTCCCATAATCACTCTATACGTTCAATGCAATGCCAACTAAAACCTCAACAGATCTTTCTGTAGAACTTAGGAAGTTGATTCAAAATTGACAAGGAAGTGCAAAGAACTTTGAACAGCAAAATCTGTAGTTTAAAACAATAAATATTTAAGGAGAAACAATGGCAGAGCAAGCCCAATGATGACTATGGTTGCTAAATACATGCTAATAACCCTGTCCTTATCTAGTCATTTGCAGAGCATCAGAGGAGGGCACCATCACATGGGAATGGTCTGCAGATATGAAACATTACCTTATATAAGTGAAGAATTATACATAATTTTAATTTTATTTATTATTGTCATCATTATTGTATGTGTATGATGTATGTGATGCTGTGCACATGTCATGGTGGACTTGTGGACGTCAGAGGATAATTTTGGAGGCCAGTTCTCTTCACTCTATGTTGGATCTAGAGGTCCAACTCAGGTCGCGAAGGTTGTTCAACAAGCACATTACCTACTGAGTCATCTTACCTGCCTGAGTGCAGAACTCTTGATGATGCTGGAAGTTGTAGTTTCTGTGTCACATATATTCTTGCCATATTGTAAAGGCAAGCCTAAAATAATTGGATATTTCCTTTCTTGTTGCTAAAAAGATCAAACTCATCCAATGCCATCATTGAGATCCTCTTTCTAGAAAACCTATACTGAACAAGATGTTCATCTCTCATGAGAATCAAATATCAAAACTGTGTGCATTTCATAAAGTAATATTGAGCTATGCTAAATAGAACTAAAATGCCAATGATGATTAAAATAAACATTCTTAAAAACGTGATGGTCTTACATAGATCAAATATGTCTTCATTTAAGTAGACAACCAATGTTAGAAAATTGAGTGTTGTGATAGGTTAATTATGGGAATGTTAATTTAAGGGGCTTCCAGTATTCAAATCTCTCCCATAGAGAAGAATCTTGTCCATCTCTAGTAGCTGGTATTGCTTTTAGAACAGTGTGGGATTTAGATTGTTTTCTAGTTTATGAGAACTCTTTTCCTACTAGTTAAGACACGCATTAATTCCAGAAACAAACACCTTCTTTTTTTCAGTTTCATTAATTCACACGAAAACAAATAAGGAAAAACACTTTCACATAAACTACAAACATATTTTAAATGTAAAGAAGAAATACAGGCAGCAGTTTTAGAGAAATCTATGAGGCAGCAAATGTGAGGTACCATCATTCCTGGACCAAAGCCCTGGGGAGGAGGGGTTTAATTAGTAAGATATGTCTCCAGCAATAACCATCTGAGGATCCCTGGAGCACAGAAAAGTTAAAGATTCATCAAAGAGACTTGGAGCCACAACAGAGAATTGCCCCTAGGGCACGAAATCCCTTATTTTCCACTTGTGAAATCACAGAAGAAATCAAGACTAGTATTAATCATCCCCTGCAGAAGTCTGGAAGATGACTTTGATGGTTATTCATTAAATTTTGGCAAAATTGAAAGGTTAAAAAGAATGATAGCCCATCAAAGCAGAACCAGCTTACATACATTCATTTAGCTAGAATTCTCAATGTTTATAATAGTATTAAAAGAAGTTTGCCTATGAAGAATCTAGGACCAACATATTATCTCCTGAGATATCAACCCAATTTTAAATTCTACATTAAAAGGATATTGTTTCTATAGCTTTTCTTCTGTGTTTTTAAATATGCAGGGGAATAACTGCTACTACTCATCACGGACATGAAACTTCTTTAATCCTTAATATCTTCCTTGTGATCCAAAACAGAGATCCACAATTGGTAAGCAGTCAAAACTCTCTAAACTCAACACTCCATTCCTGTCTGGCCACATTGGAAAGCCTACACAATATTTAAGATGTAAACTTTTGGGTTCTTCTTTAAAGTCAGTTCATATTGCCTTAATTGTGCCTTAGCTAACCCTGTGTAGTTTAATAAAGGTCTTTTTATATAATGTATCAGTCAATTAATTGCTTTCTCCATACCCACAGCATTACACTTCTGAACATCCAACTGAACTCCCGCTGACTTCCACACAGGAAAAGGCTATTTCTGACAGAAAGGCAAAGATGAAAAGGGCAGAAGTGCCCTAATAATTGGGTAAGTGATGCTCCTTTTTCACTGACTAGCTCTAGATTTCTGCCCAGATCTCCATTGAGGTTCTATGACTTTCCACTACCTTTTAAATTTGACTATATTGTTTAAAAGACACCCAGTCTGCTCTTTGAAGAAAAAAATATTGGCTTATCTCTGAAATAATAGATATCCTGCAAGCAAATAAAAGTGATTTCAGACTATATATACAGATTGTATGTTTAGATTTCACAAAAAAATATATTTATATTATATTTAACTCAGGCCTGATACTCAAAGATGAAAGTATTTACTTCTCTTTACAATTTAAGCACAATTTTTCATGAACATCTCAAAATGCAAAGAGATCATATGATTACACTTCAGTAGAATAAACACGAGCTTAAAGTCCTGGCAAAATAAGACCGGATAGAGTAAATGTGCTTTGACTATTACTGTAGTAGTTTCCAGCTCTTCATATGACCAGGAATGCAGGACACAGGAAAAAGACAGTCTCTCTGTAAAACAAAAATATTGCAGCCACACTCAGCCCCTGTATCTGACCAGAGAGCATCCAGGAGGAAGGTCGTTGTATAATATTCATTTAAATGAAATTATTTAATGATCAAAGGGGAAATGAATGGCTGGAGATCTCTCTCTCTCAGTCTCTCTCTCTCTCTCTCTCTCTCTCTCTCTCTCTCTCTCTCTCTGTGTGTGTGTGTGTGTGTGTGTGTGTGTGTGTGTGTGTGTGTGTACACATGCACATGTTAAAGGAAACAAGTAAAGGCATTAGAATGAAGGCTGGTGCTGGGAGAAGTTTCTCAGCACTAGTTATTACTTGAACATATTTTTTCAATTTTACAAAACAAAGAATAATAAATTTGACCCTCTTGTTAAAAGTCAAGTATTTCATATAAATTTCACACTCTTGCAGGGGATGGCTGGAATAAGGAAGCAACCATTCCTTTGAAACAGTGACTATATAAAAAAATTTTAAAAATTGATTTTGTGTTCTCCATCAGTGGAAATTCAATG
Organism: Ondatra zibethicus; assembly: GCA_004026605.1. Classification (NCBI taxonomy): domain Eukaryota; kingdom Metazoa; phylum Chordata; class Mammalia; order Rodentia; family Cricetidae; genus Ondatra; species Ondatra zibethicus. The sequence continues at coordinate 17,058 of PVIU01029460.1, forward strand.
GCCATATTTCATAAGAAGAAATGTCAAATGGGACCCTAGTGGCCACGTTCTTCCTCTCAGGCCTTCCCCATGCACCAGCCCTGGACACCATGCTCTTTGTAATCTTCCTGGTGATTTACATTCTCACTGTCTTGGGCAACTTCCTCATCCTGATGGTGATCAGGGTGGATTCCCACCTTCACACACCCATGTACTACTTTCTCACCAACCTTTCCTTTATTGACATGTGGTTCTCCACAGTCACAGTGCCCAAAATGCTGATGACTTTGCTGTCCCCGGGGGGTGGGGCTATCTCCTTCTACAGCTGTGTGGCACAGTTCTACTCTTTCCACTTCCTGGGTAGCACTGAGTGTTTCCTCTACACAGTCATGTCCTATGATCGCTACCTGGCCATCAGTTACCCACTCAGGTACAGCAGCCTGATGAGCGGGAGAGTGTGTGTCCTCCTGGCTGCTGGCACCTGGCTCACTGGCTCCC
>PVIU01029461.1:0-17542 GCA_004026605.1 Ondatra zibethicus
TTTGTTATATGTAATTTTACTATGTTAAAATGAAAGCCTTTCTTTTTTGTTTAAACAGAAAAAAGGGAAATGGTGTAGGAGGGTCCTTCTGTATTTGGGTTGCTTTTATTGGTTAATAAAGAATCTGCCTTGGCCTTCTGATAGGGCAGGACTTAGATAGACAGGATAAAGAGAAGAGAATGCTGGGAAGGGGACAGAGCCAGAGAGAGCTGCCCGCCATGAAGACACGCTGAATCTTTCCTGGTAAGCCACGACTCGTGGTGACACACAGATTATTAGAAATGGGTTAAACAAATATGTAAGAGGTAGCCAATAAGAGGCTAGAGCTAATGGGCCAGGCAGTATTTCAATGAATACAGTTTCCGTGTAATTATTTCGGGTACACACCGGGAGCCGGATGGCACAAGGGGCCCTGCGCTGGGAATGCAGTCCAAGCCCCTCATTGCAACACAGCCTGCTGGCTGGGTCAGTCAACAACAGCCATTCTAATGAGAGAGCCAGCAGCCATCTGGGCCCCTGTTGTCAACGCTACCCATTTTCATGCCATCACCATTATGCCTCAGACACATTGAACAAATATTAATAGAATAAAAAGAGATATTGGAATCATAACCGCCATTATTGTGGCCATTGTACCTGCAATTAGGAGAAGCAGTGGCTGGAATGGTATCACTAACACAAACAGCCCCCACGGCTGACGCATTAAATCACATGGCTGCCCAGTCTGCTGAGGCACTACATGCCCAAATCAGGACATACACACATTGTGACAATAAATTCAGCTCTTGGCTGAGGAACTAACCTTGGTGAGAGACATGTCACTGCTGGCTTGCGACCCTCGATATCAAGCGATATGTCTCATCCCCTACCAGGTTTCTATTGCCTCCCTGGAAAGACTTCAATTATCTCAAAATATTAAAGGAACCTGGTCAGACAAGTTCCTTAATTATTCCATATTACTCTGAGAATAAATCTATCAATTAAATATAACTAGGTTTCAGGTCATGTCTTTGGATACTGACTTCCTAACTAATGAATGTTTGGGATAATTTTAAGAAACTCCTTAGCATGCTGCTTAAATATGCCGTGCTGGGTGGGGCGGCACTCCTACACAGTATTCTGTCTCTCTTTAATTATTAATCCATCTTTTAAGGGTCTGTCCGAGTCCTATCTTTAAGCTGAAGATTTTCTAGTGGACTCCATCGTTAAAGTACTTTGTCCACCTCTAATCTTTGGTATATGTGCACATGAAATTTATCACAGAAACGTCTTGAATTGTTGTCTACATGCATCTTATCATCTCCTAGATTATAACACCTGTTTTTATTTTGTTTATTTTTTGTATTTTTTGATGTGTAGTTGGAGTACTTTGAACTCCCAGTCCTTCTGCCTCCCCTCATGCACGGGCATCACACTCAACTAGTCCAAGATCTGTAAGCATAAATTTCAACCTGTGACACATAGTCCAGATTGGCCACCCAAGATTCATTTCTCTTTCTTTCTTATAAAAGGAATCCCAATTCTGTTTAGATGGAAAGCACTCACCTAAAACTATTTGCTTCCCCAAATCCCCTGGTAGATAGGGATGCCCCTGTGGCCCTGAAATCTGACTGAAGAGATGAGCAGAAGTCTGTTTCTTGAGGCCTTCAGGAAAGTTACTGTTTTCCTTACTGGAAAGAATGTAATGCCTAAAGGAAGAAGAACCTTGTGTGACACCAAGGACAAAACAACATAAAAAAAAGCTTAGGACATTGTCGACAATGGACGGTAGACAATCAGGACAATGGCCAATGTGCTCACAATGGACAAATATGGTCATCATTAGTTGCAAGACACTGGGTCAGATCAAGTAGTAGTGTTTATTCTTCAGACAGGGTCTGATGTAGCCACGACTGGCCTCGAACTCAGTGTTCAAGTTGAGGATAACCCTGAATTTATCGTCTGCTGTCTTGAGTGTCTTGGCTAGGATTACAGATATGCACCACCATTCCCAGTTCATATATGGTGACTATCCCACCCGAAGCTTTTTGCATGCTAGGCAACTTCACTGTATCTCCAACATCCAAAGGGTAATTTCTGTTTATTCTGGTTTTTTTTAATGGTAATTTTGAAAGACACAAACTAAGTACCACTTTCAATAGAGAGAAACCCACTTTTAATTCAGGAGATGAAGACTAAGTCCTTTTGTGGAGGAAATATACTTCTGAAGGACTTAAAGTATTGGTAAGGTAGAAACTGGGCAGAGAGGGTTAGAAGAAAAGGTGTTTCGGATATTAGGAAACAAAGAAAGAGAAACTCAAAAAAGACAGAACAGGTTTGGGGCAGGAAAATGGTGGCAATATTTACAGAAATAAGAAACAAAGTCAAAGGGCAAAGTCAGTTAACAATACACAATACAACAGGAAATAAATGATAAAAATAAAAGTAACAAAAAGAAACATAGAATATATTGGAAGGACAAATAAAGGGTTGAACTTGATCCATACTTAGTCTTAATTACAAAGCAAACAGGTGAAAACAAGACTTCTTTCAACTCAGTTCGTTCCAGCCACCTTTCTACTCCTTTGACACCTAGCTTAAGACACATATTTGACAGTTATGCAAGGAACGATCTCACTTTTATCCCATCAACATGTGAAATCATATTGGAAACAGTCAACATAATTGACAAAGAAGACCTGGAGTATGCTGGCAAAGGAGCCTGGACTTGAGTTCATTAAAGTTAAAACAAAATGAAGATTCCGTTTTTCTGTATCTTTAGCCACATTTCATATGCTTGATAGATATATGTACTAGACAGTGGAAGAAATCCCATAACAACAAAAAGTCCTAACAAGCAGTCTGACCCAGAGGAGTTCTCTTTGGAATCGGGGATGGGGCAAAACTGGCTAAAGCCAGTTCTTCAGCACTTTTCTAGACTGAGTTTGAACCTGTGCAGTGTGTTAGTGAAGGAAGGGAAAGGAAGCTGAAATAATGGAAAAGAACGACAATCCCTTTGGAAAACCAAGGAAAATAAAACCCTATTACAAACTGAATGATTAGAAAATAGAATACGAAACAAATAACCAAATCTATATATGTTTGTTGAAGCAATTTTACAAAACAAGCTGATGGCTTCTACTGACAGCAGCAATGAAGGGCTGAACACATCTTGAGATATGTTAACGAGGCAGGCAGTAGCCACGTGACCACAGTGGAAGCAAAGGCTTTAGGAGCCAAAACCCAAAAGTCAAACATGGATATACATACATATATACATACATGTGTATATATGTGTATGTTTGTGTATGTATATGTCAATCTCCCACTAAATCTTTATATTTCAAATATTACCAAAAGTTCAAGTTATAAAATCATCTTCAATATGACTAATTGTTATCAAACTTATATGGAAAATTATCAAATTTTAGACTAGCTAAATTCCTTGAAAAAAGAAGGATCACTGCTTGATGGGACATCGATTGAAGCATATTTAAAGCACTTGATAATTGGATAGTATCAATAAAAAAGAATTGAGATTTAAATGTCTACAAAAACACCCAATATTTTATGATGATTTATGACAAATTAATATATTAAATTGGTAGAGGGATCAATTATTTATCAGGGGATTTTAGAAAAGAATTAAGTTAGATTCTTGTCTCATAATATGAAATACATTGGTTAAAATTTCTGGGGTTAAATAAACAGAGCTAAATAATTTTAAAATATTTGGATCAGGAAGGGATCCCTAAGACAAGATTCTAAAGCAAAATCATGAAAACAAAAGAGACTGAACTCACAATAGCATGTAAGTGTTTTGTGTTATAAGATCAACAATAAATAAATATGAAAAGCAATTATATAATTTTATTTTGAGCTTTATTAAATGAGCTTTTTATTTTATTCATTAATATGCTGAAATACCTTATAGCCATTGGTGATGAGGACGGATTCCTGATATGCTTAGTGATATGTAAAGACATTCACAAAAAAGACTAAATCTGTTTTTATAAAACATTATACACCTCTTCATAACTTAATACAATTTACTGTGAAATTACAAGCAAGGAGGAATGTTTCCAAATTCTTAATAGCAGCCATCTCTAGATGGAATTCCAATGATATGTTTTCTCCTTATTTAATCTACAACTCCTAATTTGTCTAAAAATAAGTATGTTTTTTCTTTTCTCTTTTTGATAAAAAGTAAAAAAGGATTTTTGAGCTTTTGTGGTTAAAAAGAGGCAAGATATGTTTGAAGAAAAAAAGAAAGGCAATTGCTAGCTTCTATTAATGAATTTATTTCCACTATAGGCAATTAATCTTTTGGTTTGGTTTTGGTTTGCTTTGCTTTTTACTTTGAGGGGGTTACTTGTGCACAGGAATACTTTGGCTTCTCAGCTGTGTTTGGGCTGTGCAGCTCCAGGTCACACTACTGCTTTACATACAGAATTTGTTGCCCCAGTGAGTGAAGTCTCTAAGGACTGCACAGAAGCTCCACATCCTTGCTGTGTGGTCAGTCAGTGACCCATGTGTAGACTAGGGAACAAGGCCATTTTCTTTCCATGCTTCGGGTGATTAGCACTAGTGGCCCATGCCATGAAATAACCATGACGCTGTCACTTCAGTCCTAGGAAAGGACAGGGTAATTCTCAGCCAGCTGTGCAGGGCAAAGCAGCCACACAGGAGATGCCAGGGTGACAGATAAATTTAAGCTACAGTCAAAACCAAAGCAAAATAAAGAAAGTCTGGGGGTCTGGAGAGCCGGAAAGCTGGCTCAGCGGTTAAGAGCACTTGACTGCTCTTCCAGAGGACCTGGGTTCAGTTCTCAGCATCCACATGGTGACTCCTGACCACCTGTAATAGGATCAGATTGTTTCTTCTGGTGTGCTGCCACACCTGACTATTACATGAGTGCTGGGGCCTGAGCTCAATTTCCATGAAGACAGTACTCATAATCATAAAATACATGAATAAATAAATTTTGCTGGGCAGTGGTGGTGCACGCCTTTAATACCAGCATTCAGGAAGCAGAGGCAGGTGGATCTCTGTGAGTTCGAGACCAACCTGGTCTAGTTCCACACAGGATCCAAAGCTACAGAGAAACCTGGAAACCTGTCTCAAAAAAAAAAAAAAACCTTAAAAAAAAGAAAGTCTGTATTACTTTGATATACAATCTACAAAAACTGTTTCCTGTAATGTGAACAGCAATCCATCAGTGTGGCTTCCAAACAGCATGCTCATCATAGGCAAATTAGTCAAAGAAATTAACATTTCCAAGTGATTCTTGCATCTCCCTCAGATAATAAGAGTGCAGGCGCTACAAAGACCTGTACACAAAAGTCTCCAATTAAAATGGAAAACCCAAATTTGATTTTACTAAAACATACATACACACACACACACACACACACACACACACACGCATGCATGCACACAAACATACACATCACCACAACTAGCAATTGACACCCATTCATTCTTCGTTTGTATATTCCTTAATTTGCCTGTAATGAACACTGACTGTGTGCCAAGAATTATGGAGGAAATTACAGTCAACCTGATCTAATGCAATGCTATGCCCCACTTTCAAACTCTGTCCCAAACGAAGTTGCAAAAATAAATTGCAGGGAAGAAGAAGAGGAAGAAAAGGAGAGAGAAGGCGGGAGAAGAACACAGACTTCTTGGTGCTATGGTGCACAGACTTGCTCTATGTGAATTTTCCAGTGCTCGTTCCTACACTGCCAGGCAATAAGGATGGAAAGGATGGATCGTAACATTGTGTTGTAGAGAGAGCACCGTAGCTGAGTGCTGTATCCCAAGCCTGTAATCCCTGTACTTGGAAGGAGAGGCAGAAGGGTCAGGAATTCCAGGTGTGTGCTGCCACACCTGACTATTACATGAGTGCTGGGGCCTGAGCTCAATTTCCATGCTTTTGCAAATGCTTTACACACAAAGCCGTATCTATAACTCCAAAACCCAATCCCTGTGTGTGTGCACACGTGTGTACAATTCAACAACAAAAAATTAACTTAAAGTGACGCTGACTATTAAAGTGTTAGGGTAAGTTCAATATTTCAGTATCACCAGCAAAAGTAACAACACATGATGTCTAAATTTTGTCATCATTCGGAAAGACAATGTTTGATCTCCCTGATCCCCCTGGTTCCACTGGACCCCCTCATTTTCCTGGTCCTCCTGGATACCCTGATCCCCCAGTCCTCCTGATCTCATTGGTCCTTCCTGGTCCCCCTGGCTTTCAGTGGGCAAAATTGTTTGTCAGAAACTAAGACTGAGTCTATTCACCATGACTGGACAAATGCTCAGTGCTTGATCTATGCCAACTTTTAAGTTGTGGGATATTTATAAGAGGAAACAAATCCAATAAAAATTACTCATGATGACAATTATGAACATTTTAGTCACTATTAACATTTTAGTCATACTATTTAGATTAATCATCCTTAATTCAAAATTTGAAATCCAAAATTTCACTGAACTCCAAAACGTTTTGAGCTTCAACATGGAAATTTCTACACCTGACCTTCTGTGATGGGTCACAGCCAACTCATGGGCACTGAAATGCTGCAAAATATAATACTAAGTGTGCATGGTAATATGAACAATAAATGGATTTTATGGTTTAGACTTGGGTGCTTTCTTCCAAGATATCTCACTGTATAATGCAAGCATTCCAAAACTGGAAAAAAATAAAGTATACATATATAGTATGTACTGTGTATCATTTAGGTTTCCCTGCACTGATTTACTCACATACAAAGTGAAAGTGACATCAATATATTTTATGAAGCTGCTGAGATTAAACATCAAAGTGATTGTAAAAATATATATGTAATTTTATTTAACATAAATAAATGTGACCATCCCTGTGGTGGTTTGAATAGGAATGGCCCCCACCTGATGTGTTTGAATGCTTGACCCATAGGGAGTGGCACTATAAGGAGGTGTGGCTTTGTTGGAGTAGGTGTGGCCTTGTTGGAGGAAGTGTGTCACTGTGGGGTTGGGCTTTGAGGGCTCAGATGCTTAAGTCCAGGCACACAGATCTTTTCCCACTATCTGCTGATCAAAATGTAGAACTCTCAGCTCCTTCTCCAGAGCCATGTCTGCCCGCATGCCACCATGCTTCCTGCCATGATGATAATAGACTAAACCTCTGAAAATGTAAGCCAGTCCCAATTAAATGTTTTTCTTTATAAGAGTTGTCGTGGTCATGGTTTCTCTTCACAGCAATAGAAACCTTAAGACAATGCCATTAAAATGTCTTATAGTAGATATGGAAGCTTATTCTTTAAGATTTCTGTGTGTGTGTGTGTGTGTGTGTGTGTGTGTGTGTGTGTGTGTGTGTGTGTATGACTGTGTGATAGCTGCACGTGAGTGCAAGAGCCTGCAGAGGCCAGAAGAGGGTATCAGGTTCCTTGGAGCTGAGTAACGGGCAGCAGTGAGTCACCAGGCATGGATTCACATCATCTGGAAGAGCAGCAAGTGTGCTTCTGCTCTCCCACCTCTCCCGCCTCCAAAGATGTCTGTTTTATCATGCACCTAATTTAGACAGTGACCTTTACTGTAAAATCTTGATGACAAAAACCTAGGATTCAAGTCCCACTAGTTTTCCAAGTGGTTATAATTTAAACATCATTTCAGCTTTCTCAGCTACAATTTTTTCATCTGTAAAGGGAAAAAGGAAATGGGAATACCTGTGCTACTTTGTTTTGCTAATATAAATAGAATAATTAATGAAACCAATATATTTAAGGGTTGGATAATTCAAAATAAAAATCTTAAGAGTTAAAGATAGTCCATACCTTTCAGATGACCACATGTTATTCTGGAAAAGAGGTTCTGCTTCTGTTTCCACCAAAGATGAGAACCTGTGGATTCTTTCCAGGCTAATGTGGTTTGATAGGACAAGATCCCCCTAAAAGGTTTCCATGAACCATAAAAATTCTTTGCCCAACAAACAGCAAGAAGCAGTTTGGAGAAAACAATGCCCAAATCCCCAAAATGATTCTTTATAAATGTTTATTTTCATTTAAAGAGGGATATGCTATTGAAATGAATACTTTGCATTGGTATGAATCTTGGTCTATTGATACAAATTTAAGGTCAATTTTGTTTTAAACTGGGTATATGTATTTCTGCTCTTGTTTAAGTTATTGTGTTTGTGTGGCTCATTTAAAAATGTAATGTATAATTAAGAATACAGATTAAGAGATAGTCATTTATAATAATCAAAATTTAGCCATGTTAGTTAGATTTTCTAGATATACAGAGATATATTTCAATTAGATAATCTTCAACATTTCAAAGACCTACAGAATAAGGCATTTAAAATGTTTTAAGAACTTGGACTTTTTTTTGATAGTGAGACATGTCTGCTTTGGCAGCACCAATTACTTCAGAGAAGTTGATGGGCATCAAGGAAACTCATTATGGAATTTACCTTCAATGTGACAAGGCTAACCATTCAGGCAAGAAACTGCTCTTGCCTGGACTGCTTTATATTGTATGAACTGGACATGCAGGACCCACAGAAAAGTGATTGCTGAACTTTCCAAAAGATGGGATGGTTCTTCAGGGTTCCTGCTTCACAGAAGAAACTGTCAGACATTCTGCAGGACACAGAAGAAAGCAACTGATAAACTTTGCCATTGCAAGGCAAATTTTCTTCTTCATGGAAACGTCTGCTGGATACTATGGGCCTGTAGGCTGAAGATGGATGCCCCAAAATTACAGAAGAACTTTAGGTGACTGCCCAGGTAGCAAGATGTCTCTATCAATTTTAAAACTTTGGAAGTTGCTTATAATGCACTTCCTGTTTACTTAGGTAATATTATACCCTTCTGGAGTCTTTGATGGAGTTGAAGACAGATAATTATAGTTTTCCTTAGTTATGATAAAAGATAAATTAGATATGAAACTTTAGATTCACAAAGAAATATTGTAACTGTAATTCTTGTTTGATAACTCTTTTGTTATATGTAATTTTACTATGTTAAAGTTAAAACCTTACTTTTTATTTAGACAGAAAAAGGAGAGATAATGTGGGATGTTCTTCTGTATATGTGTTGCTTTAACTGGTTAATGAATAAAGCTGTTTCAGCCAATGGCTCAGCAGAGTACAGCCAGGTGGGAAATCTGAACAGCGATATATATAGAGATATATAGAGAAAGTAGGCAGAATCAAGGAGACACCATGTAGCTGCTGAAGGAGACAGATGCCGGAACCTTGCCCAGTAAGCCACAGCATCATGACAACACACAGATTAATAGAAATGGGCTGATTTAAGATGTAAGCACTAGCCAGAAATATGCTGAGTCATAAGCCAAACAGTGTTGTAATTAACATAGTTTCTGTGTGATTATTCAGGCCTCCGTGGCTGAGAAACAAGGAACCATGTCTTCTGAGTTACAACCTAACTTCAGTGCTCAACGCTGCACAGAGAGCTCTATCAAGAACATTGGAAGGACACAACTAGAAAAAAGGACTCACTTCTGCAAGGACCCACTCTGAAGCAGTTATGACACTGAACAGCTTCAAGTTTTTCCTGTCAGTTTCTAAGGAGACAGGCCAGCTTCAATGCTCGCTACAGCTGGAAGCTCAACAAAAGTATTTGCCAGATGAAGGAACAACTAGCTAGGCTGCTCTTTCTTCTCACATTCCTCTGGTGTGACCCAAGGAAATGCACTGGAGCAACCACTTTAACTGTTTAAGAGATGTTCTATAAGAGGTATAATGTCTAGTCAAACCACAAGTCCCAGGGACTTCTATGAATCAACACCCTTCAGGAGACTCTCTGAACAAGGGCAGCCGTAAGATGGTATGAACAGTATATTAAAATTTTCAAGGGAAAAATTAACTGGGACCCACTTTCATCTTCTTTCCATGTAAATTATTAGCTATAGAACAACAAACACATCAGCCCAAAATGAGAGCCAAAAGCCAATCAAGGATTAAGTACACACTGAGAAACAGCATTACTTTGCTTGAAAGGTGTAAATATTACTTAAACATTCAAAATGTATTACCTAAAAGTCTTAAATTTAACAGTTCACAAAAATGAAAAGATTCTGTACCTCCCCCCCCCCCCACCACCAAATACCATATTTTAAGAAAACAGATTGTTTTTTTCAGTTTCTGGGTGGTACAAACCTAGAAGCCAGCAAACATTCCTGGCTTCATTCTTAAGAATGATTAAATACATCTGCAAAAACAAACAGTTTGAAAGCTGAGCTTGCCAAAAATTTTTTTTGAAGTAGCAGCAAGAGAAAAAATTGTTTTTCTGATTTCCTCAATACTTTTCAAGAGAAATCAAAGTGAAAATCAGTAAACCTTTCTTTTTTATGAAGAATAGCATTCATCCATACACACAACCACAGAGTGAGGTGTGAGGATACAATTTGACAAATAACTAGTCCCATAAAGCTAATTAATGGTGCATAAACTTATTTAACACCTTAGGCAAGAAACACTGCTCCTTCTGCTTTCCTTTTTTAACAGGAATCTACACTGAGCCTCAAAAACAAAATATCTGTTCTTCCAAAGTCTAAACATAATTTCTTATCAGCAGGCTATCTAATGAGTTAAGTCAATCACTGGGCCACTAATTCAATTTGGTCCTCAGCAGTAAGAAGTCTCCAAAGCTAAGAAAGTAATTTTTGTTGTATCTTGCTATTCTGGACAAAATCTAATTTCCTGGCCGAGCATGGAAGCCACATAATGCCAAACTAATGGAAGTCAAACTCTACAATGAAAAAGAAACACATGCGATAAACTACCACTCACCATTCAAAGGATCCAAAAAGCAAGCACTAGCAACCTACGAACAAATAATCTTATATAAAAATAGAGAAGATGAAGGCTGCCATGTAGAGTGAAAACAAGAAATATAAGAGAGAACAGCTGATCATTAATGCCAGGGTCATAGCTAAGCAAATCAGACATCTGAAAAGAGAACAGAGGAGGCGTGCTGGGGCTGCAGAAGAGGATGATTAAAAGGAATTTTTAAACTGTCAGTCAAACAACAAAAGGCAATGTGGAGACAAAAACAATGTTAGAGAGAGAGAGCCCGCCTAGGAGGCCCTAACTGGACAGTGGCCAGAAGGGAGTGGGCACAGTGTCTCCCTGGTCTGGAGGCAGACACAAACCACACAAGGAACACACCCCAGGAGAGAAAGGTGGATCTGTGTGAGGTCCTGGAACATTCTGTGCTGTACCTACTTTAGCACTGCAGAAATCACGCAGGCTAGTGGATTAGTCTTCGCTCTCTAATCCACACTGTATGGAAATAAAACTGACCAACACAGACTTGAGCAAAGGATTTGAAACCCAAGTTTCAAAGAATGAAGTATCACACCATTATTGAAAAATGATGAACAAATTAATAAAAATTTTGGTTATGCTTTGTGTTTCATATCCTGTTCATTCAACTTTATAGTAATAAGGTCTCATTCAGCATCTGTATTACTGTAGACTGTATTACTGAATAGACTATTGAGTCCAAGTTAGTAAAAACTCCAGCTACCAAGAACTTTAATTTGGCCACTTATATGTTTACAATAATGCATATAAGATTGTTAGGGTGGTGACTTTTGTCAACTTGGCTAGACTAAGGTGCTCAAGTGTTTGGGCCAAGTCTAGGCTGGGTCTTGCTGTAGAAGCACTTTTTGGATATGACTAACATTTGCGACTAGTTTATATGAAGAAGAACAAGTCTACAGAATGTGAGGGAAGTTTATCCAACAGGTGAAGGAATTGAAAGGAAAGACAGAACTCTGAGACAAAGAATCTGCCTCTAGATTGTGACATTAAAGCTTTCTGTGTAAGTGGGGCATGGCAGTGCATGCCTTTAATCCCAGCACTTAGGAGGCAGAGGCAAGTGGTTCTCTGTGAGTCTGAAGATAACCTGGTCTACAAAGCTAGTTCCAGGACAGCCAGGGCTATGGAGTGAAACACTGTCTCCAAAAACCAAAAGCAATAGATAAATAAATAAATAATTGAGTGTATAGTTTTCATACTTAATAAATCTTACCAGAACTTCTATCTTCACAGACTGTCCAATAAACTTCAACTTGTCAACTTCCACAAATGCACAAGCCATTTTTTACAAAATCATTCTCCATACATATACATGTATATTTATATATATACTGTCAGGAGCCATCCCTGACGGTGGACAGGTCCCAGCAGAGGATGCAAGGAGTTGGCAGGGAGGGAGGGAGCGAAGCCATGATGGTCAGAGGACTCTTGCGGCCTGACTGACTAGCAGCCCGAGTTTTTTTTATTTAGACAAAATTTAGTAAGTAGGGATACATTTATGTTGTTTCAAAACACAGATCATATCATTTTTGTTTCTGGACATGTGTTTCACTTCCTTTTGTTCATCTTTTAGTCATCATTAATAAACTATGACAGAACAGAGTTATCATTTCCAATCATTTTCCCTCAAGTTTTGACGTCATTGATAAACAGAGTTATTATTTTTACTCATTAACCCCATAACCTAGAGGCATATGACAAGTTATTCTCAGGCTGGTTACTTCTTTGACTACAGGGACATTTGACCTAAACAATCTTCAAGCCACCTGGGCATATTGCCATGTCCCAAGCAGTGTATTATTAACTCTTAATGGTCACAGTGCCCAAGAAATATCCTCAGGCCCAAGCTGCTGCAATTATTATTTAAATTTTGGCATAATGTTTATATTTTATATCTTTCAGAATACTTTTATCATCTTTTTATATCATTCTTTGCCCATCAGCAGAAGTCTGTGTGTAGGACCGAGGTAGCTCCAGCTTGTCTAACTTTGCTGCTGTATATGCCACGTAATTGCCTGGGTGTACAGTGGGAAGAGGCTTGTAATCTGAACTGTGGCCAGCTCCTCTAGCCCACCGAATTTTGCTGACCTTTTAAGTTGACTTTGTTTTGGTTATCTTGTTCCTGAGTAAGTACAGGGACAGATGTTTCAAAAATGTCCCATAGCCTCATAAAGAGACCTCTGGCTTCTCTATGAGTGTCACAAGCTGCAAGGAAAAAGGAAGACCTTCAAGTAGATAAGGCTATCTCCCTAAAGTAGGGGGAATAGTGTGTTTAGGACTGTCTTAGGGAAGCCTGCAAATAGCATTCCTAGGGAAGGCATAAATGATTCATAAAAATTTTACGTCAATCCAATATTCTCAAATTGTACAAATATTAAAAGTCTCTCAAGTACGCAACATGTAGAGATGGAAAGCAAAAGTGCATGGCGGCTCCATGTGGCTCAGCCTTGCGGGATCTTTGTCAAAGAGCTGTGCTGGCTTCACGACTTCTGCCATCCCCATCAGATATGACTGTGCCAATATATACAAGGTGCATCAACAACAAGCAGGATCTGGGGACATGTTTAGTCAATAAACTGCTTACTGTGTGCAAGCCTGAGGACCTCAGTGTACACTTAAACCTGGCCAGCCAGTCTTAAAGAAAGATAGAAAGAAAGAAAAAGGGAGGAAAAAGGGAGGGAGGTGAAGAGCAATTGAGGAAGGAAGATACCTGACATAAGCCTCTGGCCTCCATACACCCACACATATATATGCATACCACATACACTGTATATAAAAAATAAAACAACATTGCATATATTTACAGCTATAGTTACATCTTTCTTTCTCTATACACACATATACATACATAATATATTTATTATAAATGTATATTAATAAACACAGAAAGAAACAGACAAGTAAGATGTAGATACAAATATAGACTGGTTTTACATCTCTGAAGAACACTGGTGAATATAATATCTAAAGGTATGACAAAACCCAAATTTATTAGAGTATTACATTCCTATAATCTCTGCACTTGGGCGGTGGAGGCAGGAAGGTCACAATCCCTAAGCCAATCTGGTCTACATCCTAAATTTAAGACTGGCCTGACTGGGCGGTGGTGGTGCATGCCTTTAATCCCAGCACTCGGGAGGCAGAGGCAGGTGGATCTCTGTAAGTTAAAGGCCAGCCTGGTCTACAGAGTGAGTTCCAGGACAGACTCCAAAGCTACAGAGAAACCCTGTCTTGAATAATAAGAATAAGAATAAGAATAAGAAGAAGAAGAAGAAGAAGAAGAAGAAGAAGAAGAAGAAGAAGAAGACTGTCTCAAAAAATTAGTTTCTATTATTTTATACTACAAAGTCAAATCTCCAGTGACAGGATTATTACATTTTGTTGAGTCATTGGCCAACAGGGCCCCTTGGAAACTCCCAAGTATAATAGGCTACTTTCAAGGCTAGTGGTTACTCTACACAGCCCTATGGTAAGGCCCTATTGCTAAAACCATTTATGTATGCCATTGAACATAGAGAGGTTGAGCTGCTGCCTACCTGGAAGTTTCACTCTACTGACTAATTGTCATGGTACTAGAAGGCACTCTGCACACTACTGGAGGAGAAATCTCCCTAGCTACAAACCATGACCTACAACAGGGACCTGCCCACAAGTATACTGATGCAATAGTACACAGATGTCACAGGAGTGACCAATTACTTTCTAAAATCGTGCTTAGGGTTCAGTCCATGAGATGGAACCCATATTTGACACTGCTAAAGTGGCCAAGAACCTAAAACTAGATAGGACACGGAACTAGGAGGAAATATTAGCAGTCTGCTAAAAGAACGCAGCAGTAAAACAGCTCTTGATGGCGCACTGCTATGGGGGTGGCTTGCTCAGCGCTCATCACGGAAGCTCTGTGCAGTAGATGAGAACTAACGCAGAGACCCACAACTGGACAACATGCACAGAGAGATTTTGGAGCAGTCAGTCCTAAATGTCTTCATCAAAGCCATCCCTTCAAGGCCCTGGGATCGATGTGGAGGAGGAAGCAGAAAGATTTTAAGAGTCAGAAGTAATGGATAACTCAAAGGAAGCAGTGTCTTCCAGATACACCAGGACCAAGGCACATATAAACTCAGAGATGGTGATAGCGTGCCCAAGGCCTACACGGATTCAAGCTAGATGGAGTCCCAGTACTAACAGGGTGAGGTGTAGACATGGACTCCCACCCCTAATCAAGAGGCTATCTGCAATTGATACCTATTGGCAAAGGATAAATTCATTTTCTCTAATGGAGTCTTACTGGTTATATGGTTATATTAACAATGCCTGAGGGCAGTGCTCATGATCAGGAATCAACATAAACTAGCTCAGTGGTGGGGTTTTTTTTAAACTGATTTTTTATTGAGCTCTACATTTTTCTCTGAGTCAGGGAGGGGAACTCAGTGGTATTTTTATAGAATTATGGTTTCATTTTGCTCTGTTGGGGCAGTTTTTTGTCTTATTAGCATTTTCTTATTTATATTGATTTCTGTTTTTTGTGAGGGGTAGTTTTGTTTCTGTTTCTTGTTTTTGTTGCTCTGTTTTTATGTTTGTGTGGAAGAAAGAGAAAAAGAACATAATGCTGGATGGGTAGAGAAATAGGAAGGATCTGGAAGGAATTGGGGGAGGAGAAAATCATGAGCAAAATCTGTTGTATGAAAAAATTCAATGGAACAGTTTTTCAAATACTGTCTTTACCTTATAAGTATGTAGATTTATAATTTGAGGAAAAATGGTTGCAATCAAATATACAGTTTTCAATCACTTAAAGAACCTATGCTAAACACCATGGATAGAGCCTATTCCAGTCCCTTGCATGATTCATAGCCTTTGCTGCACATATTTCATGATTAAAGCAGGATACATCCTCTGCAACACTTAGCTAAACTACATTTTGAAGCAAATAATTAATTTTATTTACAATCACAAAGAGGATTAGACAGAACTAATGAAAATGGGCCAACACACCTAGTTCAAGGGGACAGAAAAGATGCCAAGACCATGAAGGATTCTACGTGCTAGTGAGTACTTAGTGAATATAACATCTGTCATCTGTGAAAACTGAGGCTTACGTCTGTCAAAGAAGAGAGGCAGTTTATCTTGTCTGGGAGGTGCCATTTTAGCTGACTTCAAAAGAAGTATAATTTACTTATTATACGTTTAGCAAAGTGACAAGCACCCTAATTAAACAAAAACATAATAACATGATTTAGAAGCAGCATAGGATTTGGGAAAAAACTTAATAGGATAGAAAATAATTCAAAGTGGATTCTAAGTATTCCAATACCAGTAAAGAAGACATCGTCATTGCAATCTACGACATCTGCTCCAATTTCTGTCATTCACTGACTCAAGGGAACTATTTACAAACAAATACATTGCAACAGTGTCTTGAGCCCAAGGTCTAACTGTCTTCAAGGACATGGAAATAATAAAAAAAAATTAGGAAGGTTCAAGTATAAGAAGCAAGCAGCTCTCTGTTCTTGCCACCTCGAGAGGAAAACTTAAACTAAAATTTCAAAAATGTGACAGCCCAAGAGAAGGCAGCAGCTCAAGGTGAGCTCAGCTAACAATCGCCAGTTCCTTGTTGTTTGACTGACCACGCAGGAGGCATGAACTAGAAAGAAAATGATTGCTAAAGAGAATATACATATGCATATAAAACACATAACTCTAAAACTGACTATCTATTTGATAAGTATGTTACTCATAATTGCTATTATATATTGAACCTGAAAAAAGCCTGTATCCCATGAAAAATACAAAAGGAACAGTGCAAAAGTGTACCTGCCTCGAGTACGTGGGGCACTGGTAAATCTGAACTTGCTGAAAGCCCTAAGAAGGGAGTTGAACTTCAGAGGAGGGAAGAGGAGGGGAGTTTCTAGAAAAGGGATTTATAAAAGAATGAAGCTATTTGTCTGGCATTACTAAGAAGGTCACACCTGGACAGGTGACCCTGAATAACTTTAGAAAGAATGTGGCAAAGCTGGGTGTGCAGCATCTAACTGTGTGGAGGAAAGGTCAGTTCAAGACACCTCAAGAAGGGAATGGATGTGTGTGTGTGTGTCTATGTGTGTGTGAGTGAATGTGCATGTATGTTAGTGTCTGTGAGTATGCATGTGTGTGAATGTATATGTATGTTAGTGTCTGTGAGTATATATGTGTGTGGGTGTGTATGTATGTTCGTGTATGTGGGTATGAATGTGTGTGAGTGTATATGTATGTTCATGTATGTATGTATGTGAGTGTATGTGTATGTTAGTGTCTGTGAGTATGTATGTGAGTGTGTGTGTATGTTAGTGTCTGTGAGTATGCATGTGTGTTGGGTGTATATGTATGTTAGTGTCTGTGAGTATGTATGTGTGTGAGTGTGCATGTATGTTAGTGTCTGTGAGTATATATGTGGGGGGTGTAGTATGTGGGTATGAATATGTGTGAATGTATATGTATGTTAGTGTCTGTGAGTATGTATGTGAGTGTGTGTACGTTAGTGTCTGTGAATATGTATGTGAGTGTGTGTGTATGTTAGTGCCTGTGAGTATGTATGTGAGTGTGTGTGTATATTAGTGTCTGTGAGTATATATGTGGGGGGGTGTAGTATGTGGGTATGAATATGTGTGAATGTATATGTATGTTAGTGTCTGTGAGTATGTGTGTGAGTGTGTGTGTATGTTAGTGTCTGTGAGTATGTATGTGAGT
>PVIU01029462.1:0-17535 GCA_004026605.1 Ondatra zibethicus
AAAAAAAGAAACCAGAAATGCACTCTAGGAGAAAAGAAAATAATAAGTGAACAAAAAAATTCTTTAGCAAATGGTGCTGTTCAAACTGGATGTAGAAGAATGCAAATTAAGTTATATTTATTACCCAGCACAAATTCAAGCCCAAGTGAATGAAATATTTCATGATAAAACCAGACACTGAACCTGACAGAAAAGAGAGTAAGGAATGACCTCAACTGCATTGGTAGAGAAAACAATTTTCTAAAGAGAACATTGATGGTTCAGGCACTAATATCAAGAATTAAAAAATGGTACCTCATGACTGAAAAGCTTCTGTAAGGAAAAGGACACTGACAATTAGACAAAAAGGCTTTCTACAGAATGGGAAAATGTTTTTACAAGTTTCATATCCAATAGAGGATATCAAAAATATATAATGAACTTAAGAAAATAGATATCAAAACCAGAAAAATCTAATTAAAAATGGGGTTGAGATCTAAATAGAATTCTCAAAGATGAATCTCAAATGGCTGTGAAGTGCATAAAGAAATGTTTAACATTCTCAGATATCACAGAAATGCAAATCAAAACCACTTTCAGATTCCATCTTATGTCTGCTAGAATGATCGGATCAATAACACAAATAACAGCTCATCATAGAAAGGATATGGAGCAAGGGGAACACTCCTCCATTGATTATGGGAATGCAAACTTTAATAGTCACTATGAAAATCAATAGAGCAGTTCCTCAGAAAATTGGGAATCAATCTATCTCAAGACCCAACTATACTATTGTTGGACATATATCTAAAGGACACACAATCCTAGTACAAGAACACTGCTCAGCTTTTCTCAGTGCAGCATTATTAATAATAGCAACCTATATGTGTTTCAGTGGAGAATGGATAAAGAATGATGCCATAAAGCTACAATCCACAGGCCCAGAGAGGCTAGATAAAGAGGGGAAGCTGATAAACATCTTTAGTAATGTGTCAGGATACAAGACCAATTAAAAAAATTAGTAACCATTCTATGGACAGTTGATAAACATGCTGAGAAAGAAATCAGAGAATCATCATCATTCCCAATAGCAACAAGCAACATGAAATATCTTGGTGTAAATTTAAACAAACAAGTGAAAGATCTGTTTGACAAAAACTTTAATTCTTTGAAGAAAAAAATTGAAGAAGATATCAAAAAATGGAAAGATCTCCCATGCTCTTGAATAGCTAGGATCAACATAGTTAAATGGCCCTCTTACCAAAAGCAATCTACAGAATCAGTGCAATGCCCATCAAAATCCCAGCACAGTCCTTCATAGTTCTTGAAAGAATAATACTCAACTTCATATGGAAAAACAAAAAACCCAGAAGAGCCAAAACAATCCTGTTCAATAAAGGAACTTCTAGAGGCACCACGATCCTTGACTTCAAACCCTACTATACAGCTATAGTAATAAAAACAGCTTGCTATTGTCACAAAACAGACAGGTGGACCAACAGCATCAAATTACAGACCCTGATATTAATTTCTATACCTATGAAAATATATTTTTAACAAAAGAGCTAAAATTATACAATGGAAAAAAGAAAGCATTGTAAACAGAGACTGTACATTCATTTCCCAGTCACCAAGACCTGAATAATCACACAGAAACTATCTTAATTACAACACTGGTCAATGGCTCAGGCATATTTCTAGTTAGCTCTTACATCTTAACTCATCCTTTTCTCTTAATCAATATATCATCACGAGGTTGTGGCCTACTAGTAAGGTTCTGGTGTCTGTCTCCTTCAGCAGTTACATGGCATCTCATTGACTCTGCTTACTTTCTCTGTATATCTCTGTTTGAATTTCCCACCTGGCTTTCCTTGGCTAAACTATTGGCCTGAAACATTGTCTTCAGCTCAATGAAAGACCCCAGAATGATATAATATAATCCAAGTAAACAGGAAGTGCATTGTAAGCAACTTCCAAAACTCTAGAATTAACAGAGACATCTCACTGCCTGTATAGTCACCTGAAGTTCTTCTGCAACTTTGGGGCATTAATCTTTAGCCTAAAGGGCCATAGTATCTGGCAGACTTTTCCATGAAGCAGGAAATTTGAAAGACTCTTAATTCCTATATTGACTATTTTTCAGTCCCTTTTTTGTGTACTGTAGAATGTCTGGCATTTTTTTTTTGTGTGTGTGTGTGAAACAGAAACCCTAAAGGACCATCCTGGTTTTTGGAAAGTTCAGTAGTCACTTTTTCATGGGTCCTGCATGTCCAGTTCATACAGCATACCATCAAACAATCCAACCAAGAGTAGTCGCTTGCCCAGATGGCTAGCCTTGTCACATTGAAGGCAAATTTCATAACAAGTTTCTTCAATGTCAATCAAACTCTCTAAAGTAATTGGTGCTGCCAAAAGCCAATAGTTTTCACTGTTGAGAAAAGTCTAAGTTCTTAAATCTTTTAAATGCCATATTCTGTAGGTCTTTGAAGTGTTGAAGATTATCTGTCTAACTGAAATATATCTCTATATATCTAGAAAACCTAACATGACTAAAGGTTTGATTATTATAGGTGAATTTCTATTAATCTGAATTTCTTAATTATATATTACATTTTTTAAATGAGCTGCACAAATGCATAATACCTTAAACAAGAGCATAAATATATACCATATACTGTATAAACATATATACAGTATAACAAAATCTACCTTAAATTTGTATGAATAGATCAAGATCCATACCAATGCAAGGTATTCATCTCTATATCATATCCCCCTTATTTTTATTAGAAATTGACTTTGACAACTAATCTTTTATAACCAACCCTTTTAAAATGAAAATAAACATTTGTAAACAACCATTTTGGGAATTTGGGCATAGTTTTCTCCAAATTGCTTCCTGTTGTTTGTGGGGCAAAGTCAGGGGTTGAAGAACATGCAGGGTTTCTGCAGCAAGGTTCAAAGAACCTTAGATACCTTCCCTGGGCTGTGGCCAGGACACAAGGTCACTAGACAGATCACATTCCTCACCAACAGGCTCTGGGCATCAACTTCGCAGCCAAGTGCACACACACTCAGGGCTGAGAACTTGGTGCTTCAAAAAATGGTACTGGCATAAGTGGATGTTGACATGTAGAAGAATGCAAATATACCCATATCTATCACCATGCACAAAACTCAAGTCTAAATGGTTCAAAAACCTCAACATAGATTCACCAACACTGAACCTCACTGAAGAGAAAGTGGGAAGTAGCCTTGAGTGACTGGCACAGGAGTAAATTGTAAGTGTGGTGGCCAGTGAGCAGGGTGGAAGGAGAGGAGCAAGAGAAGAAGGGGAGTTGGAGGAGAGCATGAGGAATCTCCTGGCTGAGTTTGAGGAAGGAAAAAGAGTGAGAGCAAGGAAAGAGATATCTTGATTGAGGGAGTCATTATGGGGTTATTCTGAAACCAGGAACTAGGCAAATTCCCAGGAATCCACAAGGAAGACCCCAGCTAAGATGATAAACAATAGTGAAGAGGGTGCCTGAACCGCCCTTCCCCTGCAATCAGATTGACAACGACCTTAACTGTCATCATAGAACCTCCATACCAAGCAGATGCAGAGAACCATAGCTAAGCACTGGTCCAAGCTTCTGGAGTTCAGAAATAGAGAGGGAGAGCAATAATATAAGCAAAGGAATCAAGACCATGATGGGGATAACCACAGAAATAGCTGACCCAAGGTAGTGGGAGTTCACTGACTCTGGACTGACAGTTGGAGAACCTGCATAAGATGAAACTAGACCCTTTGAATATGGGTGACAGATTTGTGGCTTGGACAATTTGTGGGGCCATTGGCAGTGGGACCACTATTTATCCCTAATGCATGAAGTGGCTTTCTGGATCCCATTCCCTACGGAGGGATACCTTGCTCAGCCTAGATGTGGGGGGAGAGGGCTTTGGTCCTGCCTCAATGTGATGTGACAGACCTTGATAACTCCCCATGGGAGTCCTCACTCTCTGTGAGGAGTGGATTGGGGGTGGGAGCAGGGGAAATTTGGGGGAGTGGGAGGAGAGGAAAGAGAGAGAACTGGGGTTGATATGTAAAATAAAGGAGTATTATAAAAAAGGAGAAATGAATAATGCATTATTTTGGCCCTTGTCAAAATGAAGTAGTCTTGGGTTTCTTTCTTTGAGTTATTGGACAATTTTAAGTCATACCCCTTAAGTATTATAGGTTATAGCTAATAATTATGATTACCCAACAGAGCTTGATGGCAAGACCCCAATTCTGAAGTTATCACATACTAGACTCACAGAATATGGAGATACCAGCTCATATTGATTTTAAATATTCATCCCCACTGATTAGCTTTCATACTTCTGGAATGTGATATCCACATTATTTGGGGTGGGAGGAATCATCAACTTCATCCAGCTGAGAGATCTGCAAGCTACAACACAAGTAGCCTGAAAAAAATGTTTATTGGTGCAATAGTACTGATATGATAGTAGCCAACCACATTTCAGGAAAACCTAAGGCCTACTCCATGAGTTTAAATAAATTCCTGACATTGTTAATAGGGCCAGGAACCTGAGGATAGGGCATATTTCCAAGGGAAGAACTTAATTGAACCTGATATCTTAAAACAGTTCATACTGATTTCTTGCTATATCCACAGACAAATGAATCTCACTCCTCATTAGAGAAGCTTCGTTATGCATTATAAGGTAATTGACATATGAAATTTTTTCCTCACTTACTTTGTTGTTGTGTTTGCTTCTAAATAGGAAGTTTAAAGCTTTTGTGTTTAGTTTTGTGTCCTGCTTCTCTGATGAATGCATTTATAAGCTGTGCAAACTTTCCGGTATATTGATAGTGCTTTATGTATAAAGTAATATCACCTCTAAATAAAGATGCTTTGACTTCTTCCTTTATATTTGTGTCCCTTAATATCCTTCATTTTTCTACTTTTCTGGCTAAGATATCAAGTACTGTACTGAATAGTTAGGGAGACAGTGGACATATTTGCTCCTGATTTTACTGAAAATGCTTTGAGTTCCCCTCCATTCATGTTCATGTTCACTGTTGTATTTCTGTAAATTGCCTTTATTATTTTGGGTATTATTCTAATTAACCTATCTTTACTGGGTATTTTTCCCTTGCAGCTTTTAATATCTTTTCTTTGTTGACTATGCTTCATGTTTTGATTATTAGGTGTCACGGGGAACTTTTTTCTGTTTCTGCCTATTTGATACTCTGCAACCCTCTTGGTCCTTGATAGGCATCTCTTTCCTTATATTAGGGAAATTTTCCTCTATGATTATGTTAAAGGTACTTTCTGTGCCTTTAATCTGAGTCTCTTCTTCTATAACTGTTTTTCAAAGCTTGTTGTTTTTATAGTATTCAAGAGTTCCTGCAAGTTCCATTCTTGAGTTTTTCAGCATTGACATTTTCTATGATTTAATGATCCAAATATTCTGCCTTGCCTTCAAGCCTGGATATTTACTTCTAGTTGACCCAATCTGTTGGCAAGCCTTTCCTTAAATATCTTTTATTTGAGTTATACACTGCTGGTGGAAATGTATACTATTCTAGTGATTGTGAAAGTCAGTACCAACAGAACTCTTACACAACAAAAAAAAATGTATCATATATCTTAACTAAATCATTCCTGGGCATTTGTCCAGAAGACTCCAATCTTATATATCACAGAGACATTTACACAATATGGTTTTTGCAGCACTGTTAATAATATACAAGCCATGAAACCAACATAGGTCTCCAACAACAGAGAAATGGATAAAGATAATGTGTTATATGTACAATGTGGATTTTTTTTGTTTTTCAGACAGGGTTTCTCTGTATGGCTATCCTGAAACTCACTCTGTAGGTCAAACTGGCCTTGAACTCACAGATATACACATGCCTCTGCCTTCCAAAATTCTGGAATTAAAGGCATGTGCCTCTACTGTCTGACCTGCTTTTTATCCATAAAATAGTGTTATTATGAAGGAAAGTAAAATAATGGGGGATAATCCTTTGAAGTGAATTAAGTTTGTCTCTAAAAGATGAATATGGGATGCATTTTCTTACTTTATATGTACATAAAAATGTATGTATAGAATCAAACTGTCTAAGGGATCAAAGAGAATTACTGGAGAGATGATAGCAAAATGGAAATGAGACTGAAGTCTAAGGAGAGATGTGCTCAAAGTATGTATGAAAATGTTATTATATAAAACAATATCAAGTACAGTCCAAAATATTGCTACAGAAAGACAATAAAAAATTCTTCAACATGCATTATTTTTTGCATTTATTAATAATTAAATAGAGGATTTATATAATTATTATTTTGATGGAGGATTTTAGGTTTTTCATGAAGAAAAATCATGACTGAATATGTTATATATCAGAATGTACTAAATGAGAGTACTACATTAAAGGTTCTTTCAGAAGTTGCAAATTTTGCCTTAATCTCAAGTTAAATTTCTTTAGTAATTTACATTTGAGAGTTTCACACATGTAATCAAGCATATTAATCCTTCATTTTCATTTCCTCCACAAAATTTTCCTATATCCTCCTTTATATGTTCTTTACCCAATTTCATATCTCTTTTCTCTCAGTCCATTGAGTTTGGGGCAAACCCTAGCAAATGGGAATGCTCTCAGTGTTCACATAATCAAAAGGGAATGATTCTCCCTTCCTGAGAAACTATATACTGCAAAGAGCTGCTCATGAAACTCAAGTCAGTGACACAAACATCAATTTTTAAAATTAAACAACTGTCTTGTACAACAAGTCTGAAATATATTAATTTCACATTTACATGGTGACAAATTATATTAAGAAAATATTGAAAATATTTTTCTTCCTGAAATTAAACTATTAAATTTCCATCTGTTCATATGGTAAAACCATAATAATTCTTATTGTCAAATCCAGCAGTCAAATGCAAGCCAATCCAAATATTTTTGTCTGCATTCTTTGATGTTTCACTGTATGAAAACATTTGCAGCCACCAATTTCTAATGCTATATGTTCAGAAACCAGGCCACGCTGAAGCTACAATATGTAATTTGGATAAGCACAACAAAATATACCTTGATTCACTACATGTATGTATTGTTTTGGTCATTTTATATTAAGAAATTTTTACAGTTGCTACATTTTTCTTGACATCACAATAAGTTATTTGATCTATAGTTTAAGAACCTATATGTACAATGATCATACGGGTACTTAAGTTAGATTATTTTGACTATTTTCTGAAGAGCTTTCTTGATGTCCCTGTTCCTCAGACTGTAGATGAAAGGGTTAATCATGGGAACCACAATGGTATACATTATTGAAGCCACCATGCTTTCCCTGGAATAACTAGAAATGGATGAACTAAGGTACACACCAAGGCCCGTTCCATAAAATAAGCAAACTACTGACAGGTGTGATCCACAGGTAGAAAAGGCTTTATACTTCCCATACAATGATGGAATTCTAAAAATGGAGGAAATAATTTTATAGTAGGAGTAAAAGATTCCTGCGACAGGGAGAAAACCAGCAATGATGCTGACAAGAAGTATGACTATGTTGTTGATAGAGGTATCAGAACAGGCAAGTTTTAGAAGCTCTGGAACATCACAGAAAAAATGAGGGATTTCTTTATTAGCACAAAATCTTAGTTGTGACACCATCAAACAGTGTACCTGTGAATCCATAAGACTAATGAAGAATGACACCAGGACCAAACATCTACACAGACCAGGCTTCAGAATGACTTGGTAGTGCAGAGGGTGACAAATGGCCAGCCATCTGTCATAGGCCATCACAGCCAGTAGTAAGCTGTCCATACACCCAAAAAAAAGAAGAAGGACACCTGACTTAGGCAGCCTACATAAGTTATAGATTTGCTATGGGTCTGCATATTTATCAGCATTTTAGGGACTGTGGTGCTGCTGAAGCCCGTGTCAGACAAGGAAAGATTGTAGAGGAAGAAATACATGGGGCTGTGGAGGTGGGAATCAGAGTTGATGGCCAGGATGATGAGCACATTTCCAAGCACTGTGAGCAGGTATATGAGCAGGAATGCTACAAATAAGATGAGTCGCAATTTAGGATCTTATGAAAGTCCAAGAAGGAGGAATTCCAAGTCCCCTGTTAAATTATATGGCTCCATGGGGCTTGGACATCTTTTGAAAAGAAAAAGATTATTGTAGTGAATTAAGCACTATACAGTCAATTGGCTACATGCATCTATTTTTACAATCCAACAATCATAAGAAAGCATTCATACATAAGAACTACTAAGGTATAGGCATAATTTATTTATTCAGAATGAAGGTTCATGGGCTAGGAGCTTCGTTGTCTGTTTGGTAGTTACTTGGAACATTTAAGAAGTGGAATCCATGATTTGAATACAGACCAGTGATACAGTCCTCTAGTAAAAGTAAAATCCTAAATTCAATCTCTCCAGAAAAGGGGTTAAAGAAAGGAGTGGGGGAAAGAGGGATTGAAGAAAGGAAAGACAAGAGGAAGGATGAAAGGAAGATAGAAAGAAAGGAAGGAAGGAAGGAAAGAATGAAGGAAAAAAAAGAAGGAAAAAGAAATGAAAAGGAAATAAAAGGAGTCTGGTGGGAATTCCACCAATCAAGATATACTCTTGGTAGAGACTGAGAGATTCCAGTCTCTGTGGATGCCTCTTATATTATGATGTCATCTCTAATACATTCTCAGTTCCGACATCACCAAGAGACCCCCCCTCCAGGGCCAGTGCTACATGGTTTGAATTTCTAGACTAGAAAATTATGAGCTGGACACTTTCAGTGGAACTCTGAAACACAGTTTGCTTGAATACTGAGGGGACCTAAGAGGTGAGTGAACAGCCACATGGTGTAACACCCCATTCTCTAGGACCTCCCCAGCAGGACAAAACCCCAGGCCCCTTTCCCAACTCTATTGGCTTTTCTAGCCAGCCAGCAGGGAGCTTCCTGTGGCTATGTTCCCCCACAACCCACCCAACCACCATTCAAACTACTAGCTACACCCTGCCCCCAAACCCAACTATTCTGCAATCTCAGTAGAACTCTGAAACACAACTTGCTCCAATACTGAGGAGACTTAAGAGGAGAGTGAACAGCCACACGGCAGGATGTCCCATCTCTAGGACCTCCACAGTGGGACAAAATCTAGGGGCCCTTCCCCAACTTCCTTGGATTTTCTAGCCTGCCAGCAAGGAGATTCCTGTGGCTAGGCTCCCCCAACCCATCCAGCCACCATCCAAACTACTAGCTGTACCCAGCCTCCAAAACTGTCTATTCTCCTGTAATCTTGGTGGAACTCTGAAACACAGTTTGCTTGAATACTGAAGGGACCTAAGAGGTGAGTGAAGAGCCACACGGCTGGTCACCCCACTCTCTAGGACCTTCCCAGTGGGACAACTCCCTTGGTTATTCTAGCCAACCAGCAGGGAGTTTCCTGTGGCAAGGCTCCCCTAAAACCCAAACCCATCCACTGGACTCCCCAAGCTACTAACCACACCTCGCCTGAGAGCTGAGACTTGGTATAATACTGAGGGGACCAAGAACTCACTACAACATTGAGGGGATTAAGAGAGAGCACCAAGAGAACAAACCAGGAGAGAAGACCAAGAGAGCAGGTTTATAGAGACCTCAGAGGCTTTCTGAGACAGACATTGACAGTACAGAGCAGACCAAGAAAAACTCCCGAATACTCAGACAGCTACAGCAAGGATTGGAGCAAAATGCAAAGACACTGAAGGCCTCATTTGAAGGAAGAGATGGGTAGGTGCCAATGCAAGAATTCCTCCAACACCTTAAAAAGCAACATGGTAACACCAGAACTGAGCAGTCACACAAGAACACTTGATCATCCTAAACCAAAAGAAGTAGAAGAAAACGAATTTAAACATACCTTTATTAAAATGATGGAGACGTTTAAAGAGGAAGTGAAAACTCCCTTAAAGAATGGAAGAGAAGTGAAACAAAAAATTGGAAGAAATTAATAAATCTCTCAAAATACCCCAAGAAAATCAAGAAAAAATAATCAAACAAGTAAAGGAAATAGTTGAAGATGTGAAGACTGAAATAGAGGTAATAAAGACAACACAAACTGAGGAAATTATGGATATGGAAAATCTGGGTAAACAAACAGGAACTACAGAGACAAATATAACCAACAGAATACGAGAGATAGAAGAAAGAATCTTAGGTGCTGAAGACACTATAGAGGAAATAGACTCATTGGTTAAAGAAAACATTAAATCCAACAAATACTTAACACAAAACATTCAGGAAATCTGGGATTGCATGAAAAGACCAAACCTAAGAATAATAGGGCTAGAAGAAGGACAAGAACTCCAGCTCAAAGGCACAGAAAAATTCAACAAAATTATAGAAGAAAACTTTCCCAACCTAAAGAGGGATATCCGTGTGAAGGTACAAGAAGCTTACACAACACTAAATAGACTGAAACAAAAAAAAAATCCCCTCATCTTATATTACTCAAAACACAAAACATACAGAATAAGGAAAGAATATTAAATGCTGCAATGGAAAAAGGTCTAGTAACATATAAAGGTAAACCTATCAGAATTATACCCGATTTCTCTATGGAAACCATGAAAGCTAGAAGGTCCTGGATAGATGTGTTACAGACATTAAGAGGACATGGATGAAAGCCCAGACTACTATACCCAGCAAAGCTTTCATTCACCATTGATGGAGAAAACAAGATATTTTATAACAAAAACATATTTAAACAATACCTATCCACAAACCCAGCCTTACAGAAAGTACTAGAAGGAAAAACCCACCAAAGGAAGCTAACTACACCTACAAAAACACAGACATCTGATAACCCCAACCAGCATAACCCAAAGAAGGGAAACAAACAAACACTACAACTAAAAAATAACTGGACTTAACAACAACTGGTCATTAATATCACTTAATATCAATGGACTCAATTCACCTATAAAAAGACACAGGCAAAAAGAATGAATATGAAACAGGATCCAGCCTTCTTCTGTTTACAAGAAACACACTTCAACCTCAGAGACAGACACTACCACAGAGTAAAGAGTTGGGAAAAGGTTTTCCAATAAAATGGAAAACAAGCGGGTGTGGCTATCCTAATATCTAACAAATTGATTTCAAGCTAAAATCAGAAGAGATTGAGAAGGACACTTATAACAGGAACAATTCATCAAGATGAAGTCTCAATCCTGAACATCTAATACAGAAGCACCCACCTATGTAAAAGAAACATTACTAAAACCCCACATTAAATCACATATTAAACCCCACACACTAATAGTAGGAGACTTCAACACTCCACTCTTGCCAATAGACAGGTCAACCAGACAGAAGCTTAAGAGAGAAATAAGAGAACTAAGAGATGTAATGAATCAAAGTGACTTAACAAACATAAAGAGAACATTCCATCCAAACACAAAAAAGGTTCTTCTCAGCACCTCATGGAAACTTCTCTAAAATTGATCACATACTCAGTAACAAAGCAAACCTCCACAGATACAAAAAGATTGCAGTAACCCCCTGTGTCTTATCAGATCACCAGGAATTAAAGTTAGATTTTAACAACAATACTACTCTCAGATAGCCTACAAACTCATGAAAATTGAACAATCACCTACTGAACCACCCTTGAATCAAGGAAGAAATAAATAAAGAAATTAAAGCATTTCTTGAATTCAATGAAAATGGGACACTATGAAAGCAGTGCTAAGAGTAAAGATCATAGTACTAAGTGTCCACATAAAGAAAACGGAGAAAGCTCACATTAGTGAATTAACAGCACACCTGAAAGCTCTAGAACAGAAAGAAGCAGACTCTCCCAGGAGGAGTAGAAGACTAGAAATAATCAAATTGAGGGCTGGAATCAACAAAATAGAAACAAAGAAAACAATACAAAGAATCAATGAAACGAAGAGCTGGTTCTTTGTGAAAATCAACAAGATTGACAAACCCTTATCCCAACTAATCAAAAGGTAGGGAGAGAACATCCAAATTAACAAAATCAGAAATGAAAAGGGAGACATAACAACAGACACTGAGGAAATTCAGAGAATCACTAGGTCTTATGACAAAAACCTGTACTCCAAAAAATTGGAAAATGTAAAAGAAATGGACAATTTTTTTAGATAGGTACCACCTACCAAAATTAAATCAAGACCAGGTGGGCAATTTAAATAGACCTATAAGGTGTGAGGAAATGGAAGGTGTCATCACAAACCTCCCAACCAAAAAAGCCCAGGGATGGATGGTTTTAGTGCAGAATTCTACCAGAACTTCCAAGAAGAGCTGATACCAATACTCCTTAAAGTGTTCCACATAATAGAAACAGAAGGGACATTACCAAACTCTTTTTTATGAAGCTACAGTTACACTGATACCAAAACCACACAAAGACTCAACCAAGAAAAAGAATTACAGACCAATCTCACTCATGAACATGGATGCAAAAATTCTAAATAAAATGGAGGCAAACCGAATCTAAGAACACATCACAAGAAATCATCCATCATGATCAAGTAGGCTTCATCCCAGAGATACAGAGCTGGTTAAACATATGAAAATCTATCAATGTAATCCATCATGTAAATAAACTGAAATAAAGAAAAACCATATGATCATTTCACTAGATGCTGAAAAAGCATTTGACAAGATCCAACACCCCTTCATGATAAAGGTGTTGGAGAGATCACGGATACAAGGATCATATCTAAATATAATAAAAGCAATATAGAGCAAGTCATCAGCTAACATCAAATTAAATGGAGAGAAACTTAAAGTGATTCCACTAAAATCAGGAACAAGACAAGGCTGCTCACTCTCTACATATCTCTGCAACATAGTTCTTGAAGTTTTAGCAATAGCAATAAGACAACATAAGGATATCAATGAGATTCAAATTGGAAAGGAAGAAGCCAAACTTTCATTATTTGCAGATGATATGATAATGTACATAAGTGGCCCCAAAAACACTACCAGAGAACTGCTGCAGGAGCTCCTTCCGCTCCTTCAGCTAATAGCCTTTAAGATATCAGCCCACTTGGGCGTTGTCTCTTTGGTTTGAAAAAAGCAGTGGGAGCCATGTGCTCCCTCTCTTGCTTCAGCCTCTGCTTCTGGTTACCAGACTCTTTTCCTGGTCTTGCAGAGGGCTGTTGTCTAGGATGGTGATCTGTAAGTTTTTCCTTTAAATAAATAACCCTTTTATTAATCATAGTTCCAAACTTGTGTAGGATTGTTTTGTGACTTACTCCATTATCTGCTGTCCAATGTTTGGTTTTAGAGCCACCCCTCCCCACTTTCCTCCACGCCCCACTCCCTGGCTCGGCTGCCTACCTCCAGTGCAGACCTTGAAAGAACAATAGTCAACTTCATAGGAAAAACAAGAAACCCAGGATAGCCAAAACAATCCTATACAATAAAGGAACTTCCAGAGGCATTACCATCCATGACTTCAAACTCTATTACAGAGCTACAGTAATGAAAATAGCTTGGTATTGGCATAAAAAAAGAGACGTTGATCAATAGAATCAAATCGAAGACCCAGATATTAATCCACAAACCTATGAACACCTCATATTTGACAATGGAAGAAAGAAAGCATCTTTAACAAATGGTGCTGGCATAACTGGATGTCAACCTGTAGGAGAATGAAAATAGATCCTTCTCTATCACCATGCACAAAACTCAAATCCAAATGGATTAAAGACCTCAATATTAATCTGACCACACTTAACCAGATAGAAGAGAAAGTGGGAAGTAGCCTGCAATACATGGGCACAGGAGACCACTTCCTATGCAAAACCCCAGTGGCACAGACAATAAGAGCAACAATGAACAAATGGGACCTCCTGAAACTGAGAAGCTTCTGTAAAACAAAGGACACAGTCAATTAGACCAAAAGACAGCCTACTGAATAGGAAAAGATCTTCACCAACCCCACATCAGACAAAGGACTGATCTTCAAAATATATAAAGAACTCAAGAAATTAAACATTAAAATTTTAAATAACCCAATTAAAAATTGTGTACTGAACTAAACAGAGAATTCTCAACAGAAGAATTTCAAATGGACAAAAGATACTTAAGAAAATGATCAACTTCCTTAGCTATCAGGGAAATGCAAATCAAAACAACTCTGAGATACCATCTTACACCTGTCAGAATGTGTAGTAAGGAGGAGAGGGCTGCATTCCCAGCGCCCGGTTAGCTTATGCCCAAAACAATTACAAAGAAACTGTATTCATTGAAATACTGCCTGGCCCATTAGCTAGCCTCTTATTGGCTAGCTCTCACATATTCGTTTAACCCATTTCTAATAATCTGTGTATCACCATGAGTTGTGGCTTACCGGGAAAGTTTCAGCTGTCTGAGCTGTCAGCTTCATGGCGGGAGGCTCTCCCCTACTCTGCCTTCTCTATCCCAGAATTCTGTTCTCTCTACTCCACCCACCTAAGTGCTGCCCTATCAAAAGGCTAAGGCAGTCTCTTTATTCAACCAATGAAAGCAACACACAAATAGAGAAGCCCCTCCTACACCATTTCTCCTTTGTCTGTTTAAACAAAAAAAGAAAGCTTTAACTTTAACATAGTAACATTACAGATAACAAAACAGTTATCAAGCAAGAACTTACCATATTTATATCTACTTTATCTTTTATAATAACTAAGGAAAACTATAACTATAACTATCCATTCTTCAGCCCCATCAAAGACTCCAGAAGGATGAAATATTACCTAAGTAAACAAGAAATAAGCAACTTCCAAACTCTAGAAAAGACAGAGACATCTCCCTGCCTGGACAGTCACCCAAAGTTTTTCTGTATCGTTGGGGCATCCATCTTCAGCCTACAGGCCCATAGTATCCAACAGACATTTCCATGAAGCAGGAATTTTCAAAGACAGTTCAGTCACTTTTTTCTGTATCCTGCAGAATGTCTTACATACTCTTTCATGAAGCAGGAACCCTGAAGGATCATCTCAACTTTAGGCAAGTTCAGCAGTCCTTTCTGTGGGTTCTTTGTGTCCATTTAAGCAGTCCAGGCAAGAGTGGTTTCTTGCCCAAATGGCTAACAAACTCCATAAGAAGCCTCTTTCTGTGGAAGTAGCTTGGTGCTGCCAGGAGCAGACGTGTCTCATTGTCATGAAAAGTCCTAAGTTATTGAAACATTAAATGCCATATTCTGTAGTTTTAGAAAGATATGAAGAATGCCTATCTAACTGAAATATATCTCTATCTAAAAAATCTAACATGACTACAAACTCAACTATTATAGATGACTATCTGTTAACCTATATTTCTTAATTATACATTACATTTTTAAATGAACTACACAATCACAATACCTTAATCAAGAGCAGAAATATAACAAGATTGACCTTAAATTTAAATCAATAAGGCAAAATTTATAACAATGTAAATTATTCATATCTATATCATCTCCCCCTTTAAATGTAAAAGAACATTTATAAACAATATTTGGAAATATGGTCATAGTTACTTCTCTCCAAACTTCTTCCTACTGTATGGGGGCACTGTCAATCAGGTCTTCTATGGTGTATCCTGTGTGCTAGGTACATCTAAGTCATCAGGTGAGTGAAGTAATTTTCTGAAGGTGTTCACGGTGACTTTTCAGGAGGCTGGGGTCCATGAAACCATACTCTTGGTCTGGAAGCAATCCACAGGTTCTCATCCTCTGTGAAAACAAAAGAAGAACCTCCTTTCCAAAGCACCATATCCTTAGACCCAAATTTAGAAGTCATGATACCTTTAGAACATATATGTTGGTTTAGTTTGGCAGCCCATACAATAAAATTCTCTCTGTACTTAGCTCCTTCACAGTCAAAAAAGTCAAAGAAAACACAATAAAATACATAATCCAGACATTCTGTGAACTTTCCATTTTTATGTGGCTTATTTTTATTTCTTTTAATATATGACTATCTGTAGTCTGTCTCTTTAAAGACTTTACCCATTTTTTAAAGCATCTCTCTATGCTCTTTATTTCTTTTCTCTTTTAAGCCTACTATGTAGCTTCATTCAACAGTGTGACCCATTTAGAGGTCTTTTATGTCTGAGTCTGTCCTATTGTGAATCTGTAATTCTTTACTATCCAGGAGCACTTCTTAAAATGCTAGGCAGTTCTTAAAAACTTAAGTTGCACCATGTAGGAGTAATATGGTACCATGTTTCCTGCCCAGTCTAAACCTTAACTGCGCTGTTATTATGATAATTATGATAGTTACTGCCTGAGATCAGCACAGTTCAGCATGGCAGAGCCGCTCCTGCTTCAGAGCCATTTGGTGCCCCGAGCCTCACGCAGTTCCAGGCACGCAGTGAGTCCACATTGCCATCAAGCAAGCAAGCTGTAGCACTTTAGTCAGAAATCCCATCCAAATAATCTGTCTCCAGTGGGAGCCAGATATGGTGCCGGCAGCATAGCCCAGAAAGCCGGCATTTTAAAACTGCTGCAGCTTTTTTACTGTTGCAGTTGCTGGGTGAGGAAATTTTCTCTGCAGCACACTGCTAGCAAACAGCAAAAACTCTGTTAAACTCTGTATTCTTTTTGAAGCTCTCTCAGATTTTATGTGGAGTCAGTCAACCATGTTGGGCAGCCAATTTGTAGTATGAGACACAAAAATAAAAACATATACTAAAAAAATTCAAAATTAAGAAAAAACCTAGATTATAGTTCCATCAAATGTTGTTAGTCAAATAAAATTTTGATATTCTACATGTTTCAGAAAGTTTCTTCATTTTTCCATTTTCTGACTTTGTGTCTTATGTTCAATTGAGATTTAGTTCCTGAGAAAATTATCAGTTGAATATTCTTAGGTAAATGTATTTTCAAATATACCTAAATGTATAAACATTTAGCATTGTCTTCTGAGTTAGGTAAACATTTATTATTTTTATTGCCTGTATAAAATATTCTCTATACTTGATTCTGAAGGTAATATTGATAAAATACAAATGATTAAATAAATTTTTATCTTTTTAGTTGATACACAAAATAAGTTTCATTATGCAACATTCCAAAATATATATTATTGTAATTTGCATGTATCTGGTATCTACTATCTTTCCTCATTCTTTTTCCCTAAAGCTTCTGCTGGCCCACTTCCCCACAATCATCTCCTTTCTTCATTTAAATTTAGTGTTATATATAGGAGAATTAATGGCATTTTTCTTTTATTATTTCTGATTAACATTTATCTTACAACCCTGTCTCAGCATCCCAAGTCAGGTCCTCACAGATAGGCATATGGTACCACACTTAGCCACAATGATTATTTTATTTTTCTTTCATTTTTACAAATAATTATTTTACTCTGGCTGACCCCGACCAGCGGAATGAACAGCCAGACTCAGGATTCTTCCCGGATCACGCTTTATTGGAGAGCACTCGGTTGAGGAAAACGGGAGGCCAGAGAGCCTCTAGGTTGAAGGGAGAGCGGAGGCGAGAGAGCGCGAGGTCTAACATGGCGGCTGCTTATATAGGGAGATATGATGCAACTCGCGCCTTGATT
>PVIU01029463.1:0-17535 GCA_004026605.1 Ondatra zibethicus
AGGACCAGATGGTCTCAGCACGAACTCTTCAAGATTTTCAAAGAAGAACTAATACCAATACTCCTCAAATTGTTCCACACAATAGAAACAGAAAGAACATTGCCAAACTCTTTTTATGAGGCTATAATTACCCTGATACCAAAGCCACACAAAGATATTACTAAGAAAATTACAGACAAATCTCACTCATTAAAATTGATGCAAAATACCAAATAAAATACTGGCAAACCGAATCCAAGAATACATCAGAAAAAGCATCCACCATGATCAAGGCTTCATCCCAGAGATGCAGGGATGGTTCAACATATGAAAATCTGTCAATGTAATCCACCATATATAAAAACGGAAAAAAAACCCCACATGATCATCTCATTAGATGCTGAAAAAGCCTGCGACAAAATACAACATCCCTTCACGATAAAGGTATTGGAGAGAGCAGGGATAGAAGGAACATACCTAAACATAATAAAGGCAATATACAGCAAGCCAACAACCAACATCAAACTAAATGGAGAGAAACTCAAAGCAATCCCACTGAAATCAGGAACAAGAAGAGGTTGTCCACTCTCTCCATACCTAATCAATATAGTTCTTGAGGTCCTAGCTAGAGCAATAAGACACCAAAAGGCGATCAAGGGGATACAGCTCAGAAAAGAAGAAGTAAAACTCTCACTATTTGCTGATGACATGATAGTTTACACAACTGACCCCAAAAAATTCCACCAAGGAACTTCTACAATTCATAAACACCTTCAGTAATGTAGCAAATACAAGATTAACTCAAAAAAAATCAGTAGCCCTCCTTTACATAGATGATAAATGGGCTGAGAAAGAAATCAGAGAAACATCACCCTTCACTATAGCCACAAATAGCATAAAAGATCTCGGAGTAACTCTAACCAAACAAGTGGAAGACCCATATGACAAGAACTTTAAATTTTTGAAGAAAGAAATTGAAGAAGACACCAGAAAATGCAAAGATCTCCCATGTTCTTGGGTAGGCAGAATTAACATAGTAAAAATGGTAATCTTATTAAAATCAATCTACAGATTCAATGCAATGCCCAGCAAAATCCAGCAAAATTCTTCACAGACCTCAAAAGAACAATACTCAATTTTATATGGAAAAAACCCCAGGATAGCCAAAACAATCCTATACAATAAAAGAACTTCTGGAGGCATCACAATCCCTGACTTCAAACTATACTACAGAGCTACAGTACTGAAAACAACCTGGTATTGGCATAAAAACAGATGGGAGGACCAATGGAACCGAATCGAAGACCCAGATATCAATCCACACACTTACGAACACCTGATTTTTGACAAAAAGCAAAAAATATAAAATGTAAAAAAGAAAGCATATTTAACAAGTGGTGCTGGCATAACTGAAAATCAACATGTAGAAGAATGAAAATAGATCCATATCTATTGCCATGCACAAAACTCGAGTCCAAATGGATCAAAGACCTCACCATGAAGCCAGCCACACTGAACCTCATAGAAGGGAAAGTGGGAAGTAGACTTGAACTCATTGGCACAGGAGATCACTTCCTAAATATAACCTCGGTCGCACAGACACTGAACGAAACAATATATGGGAACTCCTGAAACTGAAAAGCTTCTGTAAAGCAAAGGACATGGTCAACAAGACAAAACGACGGCCTACAGAATGGGAAAAGATCTTCACTAACCCCACATTGGACAGAGGGTTAATCAGAAAAAAAAAAAAAAAACTCACAAAGAACTCAATTGATCATCAAAAGAACAAATAGTCCAATTAAAAAAAATGATGTACAGACCTAAACAGAGAACTCTCAACAGAGGAATCTAAAATGGCTGAAAGACACTTAAGGAAATGCTCAACATCCTTAGCCATCAGAGAAATGCTAATCAAAACAGTTCTGAGATTCCATCTTACACCTGTAAGAATGGCCAAGATCAAAAACACTGATGACAGCTTATGCTGGAGAGGTTGTGGGGAAAAGGGAACACTTCTGCATTGCTGGTGGGAATGCAAGCTGGTACAACCCCTGTGAATATCAGTATGGCGATTTCTCAGAAAAATAGTAAACAACCTATCTCATGACCCAGCAATTCCACTTTTGGGTATATACCCAAAGAAAGGATGCTCAATTTTACCACAAGGACATGTGCTCAACTACGTTCACAGCTTCGTTGTCATAGCCAAAACCTGGAAACAACCTAGATGTCCCTCAGCTGAAGAATGGATAAGGAAAATGTGGTACATTTACACAATGGAGTACTACACAGTGGAAAAAGATAATGACATCTTGAAATTTGCGTACAAATGGATGGATCTAGAAAACATCATATTGAGTGAGGTAACCCAGACCCAGAAAGACAAATATCATATGTACTCACTCATAAGTGGCTTTTAGACATAAAGCAAAGAAAAACCAGCCTACAACTCACAATCCCAGAGAACCTAGACAACAAGAAGGACTCTAAGAGAGATGTACATGGATCTAATCTACATGGGAAGAAGAGAAAGACAAGATCTCCTTAGTAAATTGGGAGTATGGGGACCATGAGAGAGGGTAGAAGGGGAGGGGAGATAAAGGGGGTGGGAGAGTGGAGAAAAATATACAGCTCAACAAAAAAATTTAAGAATCAAAAATTAAAACAGGATATATGTCAATACAAAAAAAAACAAAAATTAAAACAGGATCCATGTCCATGCCAAAAAAAAAAACAAAAAAAAACAAAAAACAAAAACCCACAAAAAAAAAAAAACCAGACCTTGTTTTTCTAGAGTTCTTAAGTCTCATGACAGGTTTGTGTGACTAACAGGCTTTATATTAAAGGACAAACTGGTTCCAGATGTAACTCTCACTATCTAAAGGAACTTGCTTTGCAAAGGGTGCTCTCAGTAATTAACCACTTATGTATATCTAATGGTAATTAACTGGATTAAAAAACTTAAGGTTTATATAAATTATAAACATCTAAAAATATAAAAGTCTAAATTATGGAGATAAAAAATGATTTAAAATATAGAAATATTAGTTATTCTATGCTATTGTTATACTAAAATTTCAGAAGTTCAAAGTTTTAACATTAATCAATAGAATTCTGATATTATTAATCAACCCCTGGTAACTGCTACTATTATCAATCACAAGTTCAAGATTTAAGATTCCCTCTGACTGCCTTCTAAATATAGACTGAAAGATGCTTCTTATCATGCTAGAAACATCTCTGCTCCATTGTATATCCAGCCCTCTGGACAGATTAAGAAGAGTATTCATGCTTTGTAACTCAGAGCCATAGCTCTTGCTATAACTCAAATGCACAAGTCAACTCCGGCTATTTTTTGTTTGTTTGTTTTTTAGAGACAGTTTCTCTGTATAACAACTCTGGCTGTCCTGGAACTCACTCTGTAGATCAGGCTGGCCTCAAACTCACAAAGCCCCGCCTACCTCTGCCTCTCGAGTGCTGGGATTAACGGCGTGCGCCACCACTGCCTGGCAATTCTGGCTGTTTGCAGACACCAGTTGGCTTTTTTCTCTACAATGTGAATTTCAGTACAGATCACTAACATCATAGTGTAAGTTTCATGGAATCAAGAAAGGCATAAGAATGCATCTCTCACAGGCCCGATGGACTCTAGACAAGTACTCCTATCAATTAGCAGCCTAAGCTTCCCTGCCTCCTGCCTATTCCTGAGGGGGATGCTCCAAATATAAGTTTCCTTTAAGTTCCTAAACTTTGCTTTCTACCCCTGGTCTGTATCTGTCTTGGCAGAGTTCCACTCAGCTGGTAGGCACCATCCAGAAATCAGTCGCAAACTAAAAGTGCTCCAAACCACGCCAGTCCCAGGCAGCCCTATAAACTGAAAGCTGAGGTGACTGCAGTTCAGCTGGCCAGCGAACCAGCTGCTTCTGATGAACGTCCCGTCACCCTAGCCCTCCTGCTCTCTGACTAACATTCCATCTTTCTGGGCCCTGACAATGGTGTCCTAATTTCAGCAGGAAGTAGTTTAGAGACTACATCACCTTTATCCTTAACAGAAGGCTAGAATGTTAGCTCAACAGGACCCTGGCAAAAGAGACAAAATGGCTTACCTATAGTACCTATTGGCATACCAAGACTATAATGGCCTTAAAAATTTTGTTCTTTCTATGTTAACTAAACAGGTATAATTTATAAACAGGCCATGCATCTTTTGATGTGTTTCAAATTTTGTCATATTCCACCCACAGATAAAGAATGCTAAACCCCTAACAAGAATTTGTCAAGGACACTTAAGACAAGGGGGGAATGACGAACAAGCCTGTCTCCATTTTGGGAAGCATCTTATAGTAACCATATTTTTTAATCTTACATTTTTTAAAATTGATTTTATTGAGCTATATATTTTTCTTCACTCCCCTCCCATTCTCCCCCTCCCCTTCTACCCTCTTCCATGGTCCCCATGCTCCCAATTTACTCAGGAGATCTTGTCTTTTTCTACTTCCCATGTAGATTAGATCCATGTATGTCTCTCTTAGGGTCCTCTTTGTTGTCTAGGTTCCCTGGGATTGTGAAGTAGCCATATTTTTATTTCAAAGAATTATAATGACCATCTTGCCACCCTATCTTTGTTTCAAAAGCTTGTGGCTACATTGTTACGATTATGTTGTTACGCTCTGCTCCTGTAACCCTACCTATATTGCTTGCCAAATCCATGATTTGGAAATCCTATACCCCACCTTTAGGGAGCGATAGCCTATGTACAAAGAATAAAAAAGCTTGTTTTAATTAATTGCTTGCTTTAATTAATTTGACCATGATGATTTAGGTTGGTGATCTTTTTCCTCCCATCTTTGGGATTAGCACATACCAGAGCCTTCTTAATAGAATTCTTATGAAGAATAACAGGTAATGTATGCAAATCTTGACACACTAGTATTCCACCACACAAGACCCATAATCAGTGCAATAAATGGTGCTCCAATTTTACCTGTACTAATTTTATAAATTGGAACATGAGCAATAAATGCTATTTTAAGCCCTCTCAAATCCCCCTAAACATGGGGGGCCCTAGAAGTCACCTCAATCTGTGCCAGGAGGTGACCCCCTCCATGTGTGAAATGGACGTAGAAGTGAAGTCACTGCTGCTTCCAGACACCCTTGAAGTAGAACTTAGCTCCTGTTGTTAAGTGTGGAAAGCAACAGCTGCTTCCTTTTCTTCCTCTTTCTTCCTTTCTCTCTCTCTCTCTCTCTCTCTCTCTCTCTCTCTCTCTCTCTCTCTCTCTCTCACACACACACACACACACACACACACACACACACACACACACACACTTTTGTTTTGGATTTTTTGCGACAGGGTCTCTCTACCAGCCCTGGCTGCCATTATGACTTGATTATTGTTTTCACTTGGAAATTAACCATTACATAAGGAGACGTGATTGTGTGTCAACTGACAAGAAGAGGACTTGTGATGGCTAATCTTGGTTGTCAACTTGACTACATCTGGAAATCACTAAAACCCAAGCAGCTGGACATGCCTGGGAGGGATTTTTCTTGGTTAGCTTATTGGAGGTGCAAGAGCCACGCTAGATCTAGATCATGTGAAGAAAGAAGACTCACCATAAAACAGGTCACATAAAAGGACAAAGCGGGAAACTTTTGCTTTTTGCCTGCTTGCTCCCACTCTGGCTGGCAAGTGTATGTGCTCTACTCCTACAGTACTCCTTCACTGGTATCAGAACCAGTGGATTTCAATTCAGACTGGAAACTCGCGGCTCGCTAGGACTTACCTAGGACTCCAGCACCAGACTGGGACTACTGAGACATCCAGTCTCCTAGATGGAACAGATAGTGGATCCTCAGCCTTTTAGTCAGGAGGCAGCTAAAAATTACTGGATTGTTCAGACCACACCCTGTAAGCCTCTCTCATAAATGCATATATATTACATCACTCTATCATCTCTGTTCCTTTAGAGAACCCTATCTAATGCAGATTGTGCGTTAGGGAAGTGAAGAATGCAGGGTGTGAGGGCTTATTGTCTGGTCAGTCTAGCTGAATCACAGAAAGGGTCCAAATGTAGCAAGCTCCCTTTTTCTTTGTTTATTTTGTTGTTTTTTTTTTTTTCAGACAAGGTCATACTGTGTAGTCCTGGCTGGTCCAGAATTCTCTAAGCAGAGCAGAGAGACCGGCTTCAAATTCAGACACACTCCTGCCTCTACTGGGGATTAAAGGTGTGCACCAACACACAAGACCTACAAGTTTTCTTGAAACAAAAGAAAAACTAGAAAATTTCCACAAATAATCTCCAGAAAGAGACTTTAAAAAAATCAAGCCAGATTGGTGGCTTACGATTGCAGTCCCAGCACTCATTAGGAGGACGCGGGAGGATCACCATGATTTTAAGGCCAGCCTGGACTACATAGTGAGTTCAAACCCAGTTTGGGCTACAGAGTGAGACCCTGTATCTTTTAAAGAAGAAAATTATAAAATGAAACACCCAATCAAAATTAAAAGGTCACCTGTATTAAATTAAAAGTTCTCAACAGTATGCTCATCAGGATAAAATCATGAATTTGAGGCCAGATGAGTAGTATTGCCCAATCTGATCACAGAGAAAGCAAATAGCCATATGAGGTATACATTTGTAATCCAGACTCAAATAGTTGTTGATGGAGGATTGAGAGCGAGTTCCACGCCAGCCTAGGCTACAGAGTTTGAAATCAATCTGAGCTCTGTGGTGAGATCCTGTCTCTAAACAAATAAGTAACCAGCCTTGAGGCTCCATAACAAGAGTAAGAGCTTCAGGCTGGGAAATGAAGAAATATATACACAGGGGCCAGCGAGATAGCTCAGCAGGGAAAGGCACTTGCTCCAAGCCTGGCAAC
Source organism: Ondatra zibethicus (assembly GCA_004026605.1). Lineage (NCBI taxonomy): Eukaryota > Metazoa > Chordata > Mammalia > Rodentia > Cricetidae > Ondatra > Ondatra zibethicus. The sequence continues at coordinate 6,865 of PVIU01029463.1, forward strand.
CTGAGTTTGATCCTCAAGAGATGTATGGTGAAAAGTCCAAGAATAAGAATATAGAATTGCAGGTTCCAGAAATAGAAATGTAGAAATAAAGAAATTGAGGTGGGATTTCCCTCTGTATGCTGTGAATATATTTTATTACCATTGGTGAATAAAGATACTATTTGGCTTATAGCAAGACAGAATATAGGTAGGCAGAAAACCTAAGCTGAATGCATGGAGAAAGAAGACAGAGTCAGACAGATACCATGTATCTGACAAAGGAGATAGATTCCAGGACATTATCAGTAAGCCACAGCCTCGTGGTGATATATAGATTAACAGAAATGAGTCAATTTAAGATGTAAGAGCTAGCTAGAAATATGCCTGAGCAATTGGCCAAACAGTGTTGTAATTGATATAGTTTCTGTGTGATTACTTGGGCCTGGGCAGCCGGGAAACAAAAGTACAGTCTCCATTTACAAATGGTGCCCAAATAATTGGGGCTAACCTGCGGGATCCGCCACCCACTTCAGGTCAGGTGCTTGTATGCCAACTTGGGGTTAGAAGGAAAGTAACTGAGAGTGCACCAACCTCTCAGCACCCCTGCCTGGGCAAACAGCTGGATTGGGTCTGCTAGGCATGCACAGGCAGGAGAACATGACAGATTCCCACCACCATATACAGAAACACTTCCAGGCCACACAGCACACTGCATGGCAGACAAAAAGGGTTCATGTGCTGCACACTCCTTCCCAGAGTTGAGGTAGTGAGCACAGCTCCCACCCAGAAGTCCCAGAACTGGCAGTAAATGTACCTCTGCCATGTTAAAAGGCCAAGGGAGGTGGAGTCAGCATCCAGGACTGGGGCTACCAAGCTGCTTATCACTTTAAGAGTGCTCCTGGTCAGAAAAGAACTACAGATATGCAATAAAGACATATTCAGACAGAAATAAACCTCTAGATGGGTCATAATATGTTTTTAAAAAATGTACGTAGGCTTAAGATAAAACGAAAACGGGTATAGGCAGTTATAGAAAGAAGTAGTTTTAAAAAATAAAACAGGCAGAGTGGGACCGGGAGTGGGGCCCGGCCAGGGGTGGAGGGGGCCGCAGCTCTCGCTCCACCTTCTCCCATCATGAGCCAAGGAAGTCCTGGGGTCTGGGTCCCCCTCGATCCCACCTCCAGGCCAAACCCGTTCGTGCATGAGTTACACCTCTCCGGCCTCCAGAGGGTTAAGTTCTGTCTCCTGGGGGTAGTGCTGGCCCCAATCCGAGTGCTTCTAGCTTTTATTGTCCTCTTTCTCCTCTGGCCCTTCGCATGGCTCCAAGTAGCAGGTCTCACTGAAGAGCAGCGTCAGTAACCAATTGCTGGATGGAGGAAGACTGTATGCCACAACCAGGTTCTTGGTCTGAGCCGCCTGCTCTTTTTCCTGCTTGGCTTCCTCCAGCTCTGTGTTCGGGGACAGAGAGCCTCTCGCCTGGAAGCTCCTGTCCTGGTTGCTGCCCCCCACTCAACTTTCTTTGACCAATTGTTCTACTACCCTGTGACCTGCCCAAGGTTGTGTCTTGAGCTGAGAATCTTTCTGTGCCTGTCACTGGAGTCCTTCTGCGATTCAATCAGGCCATCCTAGTATTCCAGCATGACTGTGCAAGCCCCCAAGCAGAAGGATGACTGAGCACCTCAGCCTCCTACTCTTTCCTCAGCTCAAATCCAGCCCTGCTCTCAGGACAGCGCCAGAGGCCTCTCCTCTACCTCAACCCCATCTCTGCTCCTGATTTTTTTTTTTTTGGTTATCATTGTTTGTTTTTTAAGTTTATTTTAATTTTTGTTTGGTGGGGGTTTTGTAAAAGACTATTTTATATATAAATATAAATATATAATCTACTAAAAAAAAATGAAGCTCAGTCCCAGGAATGTGGTCATTAGCTGTGAAGGAAAGAGATGGATGGACAGCTGCCAGATTTCCACTGGAATTTTTTTAAAAAAACTACAGATTGATCTTGGGCACACCTGAATTTTCTCACTCACAAATGGACTGGGGTATTTCCTTCATGGAAAGCATATGGTGATTTTGTATCTTCCTATCCTGTTAGTCCCCTACTAAATGTGCACATTTTAATAGACTTCTTCGTAACATCTTTTTCATCCCATTCCCTCATGCTCTGTCCTCATTAAAGATGGAAATATTGCTTCCTGCCATTCCATATTAAAAAAAAAAACACCTTTAAAGAGAAAGTAAAAGTAATATAAAAGAGTACAGACAGTCATAGATTAAAGCAGTAAAGAAAAATGAGCCACATAAAGATGGACTGTGCACAGAGAGTCTGGATTATATATATTATTGTGTTTTCTTTAAATTTTTTTGAATTCATTTTGAATCAAATGACTACATTTGATTTTGGGGGCTGCTAAGCTAAACCAACATATTTATTATAAAGGTATCTTGACTTCAAAATTTGAGTCTAAGTATATGTTACTTTGGAAAAGCGTTTCTACTTTTGTTTCCACAGAGGGTGGAAACCTATGGATTCCTTCTAGGCTAATGTTGCTTGATGGAACAAGAACTCTTGAAAAGTCTCCACAAATCCTAAAAATACAACAACAGCAGGAAGCAGTTTAGAGAAAACAATGCCCAAATTCCCAAAATGATTGTTTATAAATGTTTATTTTCATTTAAAAGGTGTTGGGTATAAATCATTAATGGTCATAGTCAATCTCTCTTTTTTTTTTAAAAAAAAAGGGGGGGGCAGATATGGATATAGAGATGAATACTTTGCATTGGTATGGATCTTGGTCTATTGGTACAAATTGAGGTCAATTTTGTTACTATATATTTCTACTCTTGTTTAAGGTATTATATTTAGGCAGCTCATTTAAAAATGCAATGTATAATTAAAAATTACAGATTAATAGATAGCCATTTATAATAATCAAACTTATAGTTAGGTTTTCTAGATAACACAGAAATCTATTTCAGATGGCTAGGTATTCCTCAAACCTTTCAAAGACCTACAGGATATCACATTTAAAGAACTTAGATTTTTCTCGATAATGAGACATGTCTGCTTCTGGCAGTACCAATTACCTCTGCACCAATTACTTCAGAGAGGTTGATGGACATTGAAGAAAGTTGTTATGGAATTTGCCTTCAATATGACAAGGTTAGCCATTTGGGCAAGAAAATGTTCTTGCCTGGACTGCTTGATGGTATACTGTATAAACTGCACATGAAAGAACCCACAGAAATGACTGCTGAACTTGCCAAAAGAAGGTGAGACAGTCCTTCAGGGTTCCTGCTTCATGAAAGAGTCTGCCAGACATTCTCCAGGACACAGAAGAAAGTGACTGACAAACTATCAATATAAGCACAACAGTCTTTCAAATTTCCTGCTTCATGGAAAAGTTTGCCAGATACTATGGGCCTGTAGACTGAAGATGGATGCCCCAACATTGCAGAAGAACTTTGGGTGACTGTCCAGGCAGCAAGATATCTCTGTCAATTCTAGAGCTTTGGAAGTTGCTTACAATGTACTTCCTGTTTTCTTAGGTAATATTATATCCCTTCTCAGATCTTCGATGTAGTTGAAGACAGTTATAGTTACAATTTTCCTTAGTTATAATAAAAGATAAATTAGATACAAAACTTTAGAATCACAATGATAAAATAGATGGTAGAATATTTTCTTTAATTTTGTCAGATCAAAAAGAAACATTGCAACTGTAATTCTTGCTTGATACCTGTTTTGTTATATGTAATTTTATTATACTAAAGTTAAAACCTTCCTTTTTATTTAGACAGAAAAAAGGAGATGATGTGGGATTCCTCTCTGTATACTGTGAATATGTTTTATTACCATTGGTTAGTAAAGATGCTGCTTTGGCCTATGGCAGGGCAGAATATAGGTAGGCAGAAAAACTAAACTGAATGCAGGGAGAAAGAAGGCAGAGCCAGGCAGACACCACATAGCTGCCAAAGGAGATAGAGGCCAGAACTGAAAAGTTTTTATGACCTGATAATCCTCTCCACCAATGCAATAATTCAAATCAGACCAAATCAAACCAAACAAGAAAAAGCCCAGGTTTAATGGATGCCAGTGCTCCTGGGTGGCCTTCCAGGCCCTCAGAGATGAGATGGAGAAGAAAGACTGGGAAAACCATGTAGAGGGGAAAGGAAGACTGGGAAGATGACAAAGAGGGGGAAAGGAAGACTGGAAAGGCCACATGTTCATTCTCTGGGGGGGCAGTTTAAATACCCTGTGGGAATAGTCTTGAGCATCTCTGGGGAGAGGTCATTATTTGGCAGGCTTTCTCAGAGGTAGAGTCTGGATTGAGGCAACTCCCAGGGGTGGGAGCTTGGAATGAAACTTTCAACCAAACATTCCAGACTCTTTGGATATATGGATGCCAGGGGCTGGGGTGGAACCTTTACCCAAACAAGAACATTACCAATAAGCCACAGCCATGTGGTGACACATAGATTAATAGAAATGAGTTAATTTAAGATGTAAGAGCTAGCTAAAAATATGTCTGAGCCATTGGCTAAAGTGTTGTAATTAATATAGTTTCTGTGTGATTATTTGGGTCCAGGCAGCTGGGAAACAAAAGTATAGTCTCTTTTTACAAGAAATATATAGTTGTAAGCCTAGGAGAATGAGAGTAGACTGTCAGTTGTTAGTGAAAGCTGCTTGTTTGTTTCCTGGCCGCACAGACCCTAAATAGTCACACAGAAACTATATTAATTACAACACTGCTTGACCAATCACTTAAGCATATTGCAAGCTAATTCTTATATCTTAAATTAACCTATTTCTATTATCTTATATTTTACCATGAGGCTTGTGGTTTATCGGTACTGATGTATGGACGTCTTGAGCGTCTTTCTCCTCTGGCGGTTACATGGCATCTGTTTGACTCAGCCTGCTTGGTCTCTATCTGCTTGGAATTCCTGCCTTGCCCTATTCTGTGCTGCAATAGGCCCAAGGCAGATTCTTTATTAACCAATGGTATTCATAGCATACAGAGGGGAATCCCACATCAGTCAGCAGCTTTTTCAGCAGCTTAAGGATTAACTATTAACAGTGGGTTACTTTGCTCTACAACCCATAGCTCTGTTTGCAAGGTTGAAGTGGCCCTCTGCAAACTGAGAGTCACTCTGCATTCTGAGGGTCAGCTTTTAGATATCCCCCAGTTACTCATGGCCAGCAACTGATGTGATCTAAGTTAACGTTTAAATGCAGGAATGTATGTGACTTTTTGGTTGTGCATTGTCCCATACTCTTTCCTGCTATGCAAAACTGGCCATATCAGGGGACTATAGAGCTCTGGTAAACACCATCAGGAATGCCAGAGAGAAACAATGAGCTAAATACAAACACTAGTTTAACCAAAAAATCCTGTTAATGAAAATTGTTTTTAAAAAACATAATTTATATCTGAGTTTCATCTCAAGATTGTAAAAATTCTTTTGTTCATGTCTGATGTTTGCTTCATCAGACAAAGGGGAGTTTGGAAACTGCCCCTGGCAACAGCTACAGAAGCCCATCTCTACCTGTGGTCACAGCTATAGCTGATAAGCTTTGTGTACCCCAAGGAGATTTTTTTTTCTTTTTCTGGAATAAAGTTTGCTTCTGGTTTAATAGACTTTGGTGGTCCATCCCCCATCTTTGCACGACGTGAGGACCCAACAATAGTAGAGGGAGAGAAAGGACTCCTGTAAATTGTCTCTAGCCCTCACACAGTCCCTGTGTTGTGCATGTTTGTGCACAATAAATAAACATTAAATTAAAAAATATTAATTAAAAAATAAGTAAATGGCCAATGTCCCTATCATTGGGATCCAGAAGTCAATAAAATGGATAACAGAACCGAAAGGTTGAGCACACCTCAAGTGTGAGAAGATAATTTGTGGAATACGAAAGAAGAGAAAATGTCAAATAAGATAAATCCCAAGAAATCCCACCAACATTCCCCATTAGAGTTCAATAAAGGAAAAGATTCTGAAAGAAGCATCCAAAGAGAAAGGAATGTAGCTTAGAGGGGGCACTCGCTTGAGTGATTGTGGACGTGAAACCAGGGCAACTTGCAGAAAGCGCCTCAGTGCGTCTCAAGTACTTAACTGTGCGTCTCAAGTACTTAACTGTGCATTCTGACCTTGAGGGTGAATTTTAAGTGCGTTCTCTGTTGAAGAGAAGCTTAGATACCTTGCTGGGAATGCGCGTGGCTTTAACGAAGGACTAAAAAGGTCTCTAATCAGAGAGGCATGGTGACGGGAAGACTTGAGACTTTGGAAGAAAGATGTTAGGTGGATAAAATAGGAGCCAATGGGATGAACTGCTTTTCTTGTGTGTTTCTTAAGTCATATTTGATGCAAAAATAATATAAGAAGCAAATATTATCATCTGATGTGGTGCTCAATGTATTTGGGAGAAGGAAGTAGGGTGATCCTAAAATGAGACAGGGCGCATGCCTGGTGGTGCAGATTTGTTGTCCACTGAGACAAAAGGATTGCAAGTTCAAGACCAGTCCTGGCTACAAGGCCAGCTTGAACAATTTAGTGAGACCCTGTCTTAAAATTAAAACATTTTAAAAAGAACCTGGGCTATAGCTCAGTGGTGGAATGCTTTCTTAGCATGTGAGAGGTCAAGGTCAGTCCCTAGCACTACAGAAAAGGAAGGAATGGAAAAGGACCTAATGGGAAATAATCCCAGAAGGTACCGGAGATCATGGTGAGTTATGCATAAATAATTCAAGACCAAGCATACCCACTAGGAGCACCTGTGACAGCTAAAACTGTGTTCTAAGTTTAAATTACTATGTCTAAGAGATCCATAAAACAAAAATGAAAAATGCCTCGAACCTGGAAGCCCCTGCTGCCCAAGGGCAGATAACGATAACTCCCTGGAATTCTGGGCGCTGTTCATGTGAAACAACAAACCACAGTTTTTGTTGTTACTAGTTTTTATTTTTGTTTGTTTATTTTGTTGTTTTGAGACAGAGTTTCTCTGTGTAGCCCTGGCTGTCCTAGAACACACTCTGTAGACCAGGCTAACCTCGAACTCAGAGATCCATCTGTCTCTGCCTCCCAAGTGCTGGGCTTAAAGGTGTGGGCCACGCTTAAAGGGACAGCAAGTCACATGTTTTCACTTCAGTAGGCTGGTGGTCCCAACAACACAGGATGTGCTTGATCATGTGTAGGCAGGAGGTACTATTACATGTATTCATGTGTGTGCATGGATGTGTGCTTTTGGCTCTGTATGACCACATTCTATGTGCAGATCCTTGTAGCCACTCCCCCGTGTGAACATTGCATTCCAAGAATTCGGTCACACACCTTTCATGCTCAAGTGTTCTAAGTCTCCCTCTAAGATTCTTTTTCTTTGTGTGTTTAGGTTCCTCTGTGTGTGTGTGTGTGTGTCTGTGTGTGTGTGTGTGTGTGTGTGTGTGTGTGTGTCTGTGTGTTGGTAAGAGATCTACCTCAGGTGTCTTCCTCCAGAGCCATCCACCTTGGTTTTGGTGTGTTTGACATTTTGAGACAGGGCTCTCATGTAGCCTGACTGGCTGTAAAACAGGTTGGCCTGGAACTCACAGAGACCTCTTGTCTCTGTCTCCCGAGTGCTGGGATTAGAGACGTGCGCCACCACACCCAGCCCACCTTGTTGTTGTTGTAGTTTTTTGGTTTTTTGTTCTTTTTTTTTTTTTGAGACACAATCTCTCACTGGGACATGACTAGTTAGGGCTGGCTGGCCAGAAAGCCCCAGATAAGCCTCTGTCCTCACCTCCCAGCTGGGACAACAACAAGCGCATGCCATCACGCCTGACTTTTTACAGGGCACTAGGGATGCCGGAGTGGTAAGCACTTTACCAACAGAGCTATCTCCCCAGCCCCTTCTTGGGCTATGTTTATGCCTGAAATTATTAAATGATTAATAAGATAGTGTACACACATAAAGAACTCCTATTTGGTCCAGGAACTGGTGTCCATAATTGGAGGTTCCCGTACTAAGAAGCAGGGGATGGGGTTGGGCTCATTGCTACGATCACAGCAGCCAATGCTAGAGTGGATGAGTAGTCAGGAGAATAGAGAGACACCCTTTCTTTCTCTGTATATGATCTCCATGCAAACATGAAGACAATCTGGAGAAATGGTTAAGATAAGAAAGGTTTACTTTCATGATTAAGAATGTAATAAAAATAAAACAAGAAGCCATGAAAGCCAAAGTCAGGCTAGTCAATGACTCTTTACGACCTCAGTGGGCAAGTGGTGGTGCAAAGGAAGAAAGCACAAGAAAACATACATGCTTTTTCGTGTGTGCACATATATATGCATGCATGTGTGGAGGCCAGAGGTCAAGCTTGTTCCTGAGGTACTCTCCACCTTGCTTTTTGAGACAGAGCCTCTCACTGGCCTGAGACTCAACCAATTGACTGACCAATGAACCCCGGGATGCAGCTGCCTGCTTCCCCAGTGCTGGTGTCAAACGTGAACCACCACATCCTGGTCTATGTGAGTTCCAAGAACTGATCTCATGTCTTCATGTTTGCATGGCAAGAAGTTTATCCACTTAGCCAATTCCCAGTCCTAGGGGACATCTTTCATATATCCTTCTCCTGACTTGGTACTTCCTCCTACCAGGGTCCTTGTTACAACCTGGTCACATCTGGCAAGATACGATGATACAGGGGCTCAGAGGAAGTCTTGAAAAGAGTTTCTAAGCCCATGTGGTTGTTTTAACACTGAGGCTCCTTTTATCATTAGATTCACAGGAGCATGCTTCCTCCCCAACTCCAATGTCACCATGCCAAGACTTTTTACCCCTGAAACATTGTCCTTTGGGGCCAGGTGAGTCTTTGTCAGGGACAAAGGCGCATTCTGTGTACTGAAGAAAGTTTAGCAGCATCTGTAGCCTTGGGATGCCATGGGACACTAGGAGCATCCCTTATCCCATGTTTGACATCTGTGCATCCGAAAACTGTTAAGGGGGTGTAGGGCTTACCACTGGTTGGTGAGATGCCACGTCAGGACTTGTGGTCCAGCCCACCATGTACAGGATGCTCATGAGTCCTTTCTCCCTAGTGGTTTGCTGAAAGGTTTTCCTCCATAGTTTCTTTCTGGTGGATCAATACACTATTATTATTTTTTATTTGTGTTTGTGTCCACATACATATTTGAGTGCCCATGCAAGAACAAGTTTAAGTTGGAGTTCAGTGTTAGGTATCTCGCTCTATCAATCTTCATCCTTTTTTTTCTTTCTTTTTTTTTTTTTGGAGACTGTCTCTCACTGAACCTGTCTCTCTCTGGCACTTGGATATTATGCTTCCCCAAGACTGGCTATCCAGCAAGCTCAGGGATCTTCCTACCTCCACCTCTCCAAGGCGTCTTTAGGCAGCAAGTCATCTCACCAGCTCCTACGCTCACTTTATATTGAAACTGAAATGAGTTTGAGATGCAGCTCGCTGTACAGTGCTCGCCTATGCCTATCCCCCAGGCTCTTTTCTCCAGCCCCACAACAAAAAGCAAACTTCCTGAGCCTTCCCAGGCTTCAAAACTATGTTGCCTATTAATGGGCAAAGTCAGGTGCCCATGGGAAATGACTTCTGGAGCAGCATGCTGGCTGTGCTCTGGGCTCTGCCTCACAATTTCTTGTCACCTGCCACAGAGGGGCTGAATGTATCCCAGGCCCGGATCCACAGATGCAGTACTTAAATTAATACTTAGGCACTGCACCTGACACTTAGGCAGTATCCCTCCTGAAATTTAAAATATATTTATTCAGTTCCTAGCTATTTCTTTCCTCATCTCTATTATCCAGGGAGTTAAATATTTGTGGAGCTCAAGCGAGGCCTCCCTTACCCTCCCTCACCCCATCCAGCATCTCACCATTTCTGCCACACCCTCCCCTCATGGCACTGAGGTCCTTTTGTCATGTGAGTCATGACATCTTGGACTTGAGGATGCCAGACTGAACACGTGAAAATATAGTTCGCTCAGTTCCCTTTGGTTTTAGATAAGCAAACTGTAATGTATAGCTCAAATATTGCATGGGATATATTTAACTTTCCAAACTACCTGTTGTTTAACTGAAAACCAAAGCTAATAGAGCAGTCTGTATTGTACCTGGCAACCCTGCCTGGGCTTTCCTTTGGAGCACTTACTACAACTAAAAATTATTTTTCTATTTGTGTGATTCATTCTAAAAAGGCTGTGGGTCATGTTTCTCATTTCTGACTCCTCAGCCTAACACAGGCTTTCTCCTCCTCCCTTTATAACCTGCCATTTTCTCATAGTCTGTCTCATCTCTACCCAGAGTAATCCTCTGTCCCCTCCAGGACAAACACCCCTTCCCCTCTCCTCTCCCTCGTCCAGTATCTCCTGTCTTTGTCTCTTATTCTCTGCCCTCTGTCCCTCTGAACAAATTAACCTTTGTGCTGATAACTTGGTCTTGGAGGCTCTGAGCTGATGCTTTTCCTTTTTGAGGGCACTGAGGACAACACAGATGTCAACTTCTGGCTCCATACACAGTGCAACACCCGCACACATGGGAACATGCTCACACAATACACATGCACACACGGGAACATGCTCACACAGTACACCCGCACACATGGGAACATGCTCACACAGTACACACACACATATGGGAACATGCTCACACAGGACACCCACACACATGGGAACATGCTCACACAGTACACA
>PVIU01029464.1:0-17522 GCA_004026605.1 Ondatra zibethicus
ACTCTCCTAGGATCTAGCAGATCACAGGTGTGCCGTTCTTCCCTTCTCCCAGCAGTCCCCTCTGCCAATGACCTCTGGCCTTCAGGGTAGACCTGCAAATCAGGGCAGCAAGGTCAGTTAAGAGACAATGTTCGAGACAATTTAGCTAAGAGATGAGATGGTATTTAAATCCAAACTGTCCAGTCTCCCAGACTTAAAATAATAGGACCTTGGTTCCCTTTTGAGATAAATGTACCCTCAAAGTTCAGCATGCAGCAAGAAATCAATAAACAACAGTGCGTTATGTTGTTGTTTGTTTGTAAGACTGGATCTTATGTATACCAGGCTGGCCTCAGACTCCTGAGGATGATCTTTTTTTTTTTTTTTTAAGATTTTTATTTATTATGTATGCAGTATTCTGTGTGCATATATGCCTACTTGCCAGAAGAGGGCACCAGATCTCATTACAGATGGTTGTGAACCACCATGTGGTTGCTGGGAATTAAACTCAGGACCTCAGGAAGGGCAGTCAGTGCTCTTGACCTCTGAGCCATCTCTCCAGCTCTCTTGAGGATGATCTTAAACCAACTTTTCTGATCCTCCTGCCTTTACCTCACAAGTGCTGGCATTACAGGCACACGCCCACATCCAAGCCCAGTTCGAGTGGCATTGGGGATTGAACCCAGAGCTTTGCATGCTAGACAAGCACTCTACCAGTGAGCTATACCCCACCCCTGTGCTGGATGACTGGGGTGCTTCTGGAAGCCGCGCCATCCCTGCTCTTGCCTAGTGAGGACGGCTGTCTGCGGGAAGCTGGAAAGGGGTGGGAGAAGGCGTTGGCGGAACTTCCTTTGGATAACTCATTCCATCTGTGTCTCCCAGTCCTCACGAGCCACAAGTTGTTAGGAGTTGTGTAACTTCGTTCAGAATGTCCCACTGTGGCCCAGGATTCTTAGGTCTGTGTTACAGGAAGGCTAAACAGGCTGGCAGGGGAAGGAAAACCCATCCCTGGCGAGCTTTGGAGGCGTCTCAGCTAGAGGTAGCAGGGAAAGGAAGACTGCCCAGCTGGGCCACTGGTGGGCAGGGGAGTAGAGACATGCCTGCCCATGATGGAGGCCATACTACACTGGAAGAAATAGGAAACCATCTAAACTTTTCACTTCTTTGGTCTGGAGAGATGACTTAGCAGTTCAGAGCACTGTCAGTTCTTCCAGAGGACCTGAGTTCAATTTCCAGCACTCACAACCCCCAATTCCACACTCTTCTGGCCTCTAAGGGCAACAGCAAGGACCTGGTGCACGGACACACACTCAGGCAAAACACCAATACACAAAGTAAAATAATAATTTTTTAAAACTGACTCTATTTCCCCAGTAGAGGCCCTGGGAACCTTTGTCTATGTGTGCATACATGGATGGGCATTTGTAGTAAGATCCTCTGGATAATTTGATTATGATTCCCACACAATAATCCTTTCAGGAATGTCTTGGGCTGTAGATTAAGATGTATATAGTGAGGAATGCAGCCCTCTGTCCCCATCCCCAATCAAGTTGGGGAAACCCCTACAGGTTCCTATAGAAACTTGAGGCTGGGAAAGGGATGACATCCAAGCTGAGCTCCAACTTCCCGCTCCCACCCCACCTGCCAGACCCTGCAGAACTCTTCTCTCCTCCAGATGCTTCCTACAAAAGTCGGCAGAAACTAGAGCACATGAGACCTTTGGGACAAGCGGATTAAAGGTAGTCCCACCTTCCCTAAGACGTCCCTTCTCAGCCCCACGGCCCCTCCCACTGGGCCTCCTCCGAGCCACCTGGTGTCCTCGGATCTCCACACCTCGACCTGCACGGGGCGGGGCAGTCGGGCTATCTTGGTGAGGGCTCCTCTGGCGCCAGAGACCGGCCAGTTCAGGTCTTGGCAGCAGCCACCACCCCGAGGTGAGGAGGTTGGGAGGAGGCTGGGGTCCCCACGGCCTGGGAATTTTCGTTCTCCCCTCCCCCCCAGATCCGGATGACTGTGCCCTAGTCTCAAGCAGGTGCATAGGGGCGGGGCACGGGAGGAGGGGCACTGACCAGGACTGCAGGGATCTGTCGGTGTCCGGGCCAGCAGGCCCTTTGAGGAGGATGTGGTTCAGCAGAATCCAAATCTGCCACCTCTTGAGGAAGGGTATGTTTTTCTGGGAATTTGTAGGCCCACAATGATCGTTTAAGCTTGGGACCACTTAAAATTGTCTACCTGCCAACCCAGAGGGTTAGGAGACAAATCTGAGAAATTTGGCTAGAAGCCCGGGCTCAGAGCGAAGGAGCAAAGTCACTTCTTCAACCCTGACCTAGTATCTACCCCATGCACACACCTCTGTCTTCATTTGAAAAGTCCATACTGGGCATGGGTAAACTTGCTCAATTGGCTCAATCCTCAAAACTTAAGTTAAAAGAAAACAATGTTTTTTTTTTTCTGTTTTGGTTTTTTGAGACAGGGTTTCTCAGTGTTGCTTTGAAGCCTGTCCTGGAACTAGCTCTTGTAAACCAGTCTGGCCTTGAACTCACAGAGAACCACCGGCCCCTACCTCCCAAGTGCTGGGATTAAATGGGCGTGCCACCACCGCCCAGCTGTGCTTTTCAAAGCTGTAATGCCACTTGTAACCCCAGCACTGGGGAGGCAAAGGAGAGGAATGATGATTAGAAATTCAATCCTATGTCAATTTACACAATGGAGTACTACACAGCAGACAAAAATAACGACAGCTTGAATTTTGCAGGAAAATGGATGGAACTAGAAAGCATTATTTTGAGTGAGGTAACCCAGACACAGAAAGACAATTATCACGTGTACTCACTCATAGGTGGTTTTTAAACATAAAGCAAAGAAAACCAGCCTACAAATCACAATCCCAGAGAACTTAGACAACAATACGGACACTAAGAGAGACTTACATAGATATAATCTACATGGGAAGTAGAAAGCATAAAAAGACAAGATCTCCTGAGTAAATTGGGAGCATGGGGACTTTGGGGGAGGGTTAAAAGAGAGGGGAGAGGCAGGGAGGGGAGCAGAGGAAAATGTAGAGCTCAATAAATAAAAAAAAATATGTATTAAAAAAAAGAAATCAATCCTATGTCAAAATACAAGGTGGGCCTGCCTGGCCGCACAGGCCTTTAACCCCAGCACTCATAAAGCAGAGGCAGGCAGATCTCTGAGTTCCAGGACACCCAGAGCTACTTAGTGAGACCCTGTCTAAACACACACACACACACACACACACACACACACACACGGTGGCTGGAGAAATAGCTCAGTGGTTAAAGACTGATTACTGTTTCTGTAGAGAACCTGGGTTTGGTTCCCAGCACCCATATCAGGTAGCTCACACTGCCTGTGACTCCAGTTCCCAAAGATCCAAAACCTTCACACCTCCCTCCGCATGTGTGTGCACCCGTGTGGTGTACATGCAAATGCATGAAAAGAAAACAGACCAATGTGGATGGTCCCTGAGGAGCAGCAGCCAGAGCTGGCCTCCACACACTGCGAATTTTGACATTGTATTCATTATGGAGTCTTTCCACTAACTTAGTTTTGTTTCATTTTTTAACAGTGACATTAGGACCGAGGAGAGGAGCTAGCTCCGTGGCTGAGCCTGTCACTAGCATGTTTCAGGTCCTGAACTTTGACTGCCCCCCAGCATCACAAAACAACAAAACCCACATTTCCTTAAATTTCCTCTGCATTGTTAAATCTTTCGGTATCCCCTAAATTTAGCAGGTTGGGCAAGCGTTTCACTGGGCTTCCCCTAGTTCCTTTTCTGCCACAAGGCCACAGAGATTTAATCACAAACAACAGAAAACTTGAGCCGTAGCTTGTGACAACCCCCCAGGCTGGTGCAAACACTGTTGCAGCAAACACAGATGGCTGTTGCTAACGACTGTGAGAACACAGGCCTGGGGGGGGATCTAGGACTGTGAGCATGGTATGAGGTAAACCTACCTTCTAATGGGGGAGGTAGAGATGAGCCAGTCCCAGCCGGGGCGAGAACATGGGGCCAGGTGGACCAGCCCTCACAGCTCAACCTTAGGGACAGAAAGGAGAGAACCATGGAATGAGGAAGGTGGAAAGGCCTGGTAGACCTGCCTAAGAACCTGCCCAGGCCCAGGCCTGTGTGAGCTGGGTCCCCAGGGCTGTCCAGCAGAAGGCCTGGCACCAGTGACTGGCTGAGGCTGCCTGGGGTGTGGGTGCTGGCTGGAACCCAGGCAGGGAGCTTGCCAGATGGGCTATTCTCCAATAATAACAGGCCTGGCTGTGGCCATCTGCATAGATGGTCGAGTCCCAGTGGGCGCGAGGAAAGGAACCAGCCTTCCTCAGTCTGGCCAGGACCCTCGCCACTTCCCTCCTTTTCTCCAGCTTCCAGACTCCTTTGTACACAAGGGCAGGCCCCTGGCCCGCAGCCTGGCCATGCCAAGCAGATCTGACAGCTGTGAGTCAGAGCTAGGAAAGGAAGGTGGGTGAGAGGCAGGGGCCAAGGAAGAAGGGAGGCAAAGACGGGAGAGACAGACCGTCAAAACAGAGGGCAGGAATCTAGGGTTGTGGACAGACATGAGACGGCTCTCAAGCCGCTGTGGGCTAGTGCCCAGAAAAATACCACCCAAACCCGACTTCCTGCCCTGTTTACTTAGCGCTAGTAGGGAGATGTGTCATTTCTGAGAGCTGAAAGGCTGGATACACCCCACCAGAGCAGCTTGGGAGAGCCCACTGTCCTTAGGAGAGTCAGCCACCTCCTCAGGGCCCAGTCTTTCTCTAGGGAGAATGGCTGCACCTTTCCCGCTGTGAGGTGTAGTAGTGGTAGTTGTTAATTAGTTCCAATGGCTTCTCTGGGGGACCGGCTCCTTGGGAAGGCAGGGTGAGGCAGGTAGCCTGGATGGAATTTTCTCTCCTCAGGACCCTCCCCAGCCTCTGGGTCACCCTACAGTAGGGATAGCGAATAAACCCTTCCCTCTTTGCTGCCAGCATAAAAGAAGGAATGAATCCTGGCCAGCCCCTAGAGGCACGTGATGGCCGCTCCCCCAACTCCCCCAGCCATCGGAGGATATGGACTCAGCGAGGCTTCTAGCCCTAACGGTTATCATCTTGGGTTGGGACAGTGAGATGCTGGCTAGGACAATGGGATGTTCAGGATGGGAGTCTTCTCCCGGCTCTCCCTTCTCCGGTCTCCAGCTGTGTTTCAGTTTTTCCTAGAGGCCTCGGGATTGTTCCCTAAGCAAATGGCCTTCAAGGCAAAGTTGGAAAGTTGGTGTTGGGGGGAGGTAGGGAGGAATGTTGTTTGTGATGTGTGTGCCTGTCTGTGAAGGGTGGAGAGAAAACAAGCGCCCAGGTTCCAGAACAATTAAGTCTGAGGTATCCCACCAGGGTAGGTGGCAGAAAGTCTTCTTGAAGGGAGAAAGGAGGGATGGAAAGGAAGAAGGCTGTATTAGAAGTGCGCGTGTGAGGGGGTGCTCAAAGTAAAACGGTGGAGTGTGAATGATGGCGTGGGCGGGGTTCGGTGAGGGATAACGGAACACCTGGGGTGGAGTGTGGTTGTGGGGGCGTCTGGGCCTGTGTGAGCAGAGGGCTTGTCTGTGCAAGAGTCCCGCCGTGGAATGCGTAGGAGTTAGGAGCACAGGCTCAGCGCGGAAATTAGGGGCACCCAGTATGGGACCGAGCCCCTTCCCTGGCTCGCATATCCTAGGAGTACTCAGTTTGGGACTGGGCCCCTTCCCGGTTCGTGTGTCCGAGTGACGGTTGGGAAGGGTCCGAAGATGTGCCTGCCACCGATGCAAACCGCCCAGGCGGCCCTAGGCACAGGGTCTCGGGGGATGGGAGCCCATAACTGCTGAGGGGTGCCGCGGTGAAGCGGGGGCGGGGCCAGGGCGGCGGCTGTCGCCGGAGGAGGTGGCCCGCACGGGCCCGGGGCGGGCCCAGCAGAGGGCGGGTTTGAAAGCGCTCGGGCGGGCGCGGGAAGCGCGGGTCGAGCGCGCAGATTTCGGCGCGGGAGGTGTCATTCTCCAGCAGGTGCTCGTAGGGTCCGGGCGGGGCGTTCCGGGGGCTCCGGGGAAGAGAGTGGCGTGTCCGGCCTGTCATAGGGGAAGGGAGGCCTGGCCTGCTAGCTCCTCGGCCGCGACAGAGACTTGGGGTGCGGCCCCCACGCGGCGCATGCAGAGCAGCGCAGCACGTGGCGCGCATGGGCCTGGCTCTGGGTTGGGGGTGTCCCTTCTGTGGGGACCCAGGTGGAGCGGGGCCCAAGGCAGCCTGGCTTCTGGGCCTGAAAGCCACCGTCGCTATGCTGACCTCCTTCCTCAGAGGGTCGGCAAGTGAGCGGTTCAATGTGACCCTGTACGTACCCGAGAAGGGCCGCTTTGCCTTCTGCCCCGAGGCAGGAGGATGGTGATTCCGGTATTCAAACGAAGGCGGGGGATGCTGCTTCTTTACCAGCTAAACTCCTGCCCTTGGCCTCCCATTCCTGGGTGCGTCCTCATTTACTTAGCACGGAGAGTGAGAGACAAGACGAGGACGCGCACACCCAGGCTTCCCTGTGGATGAAGGCTTATTCCAACCCTGCACCCCAGCCCACTCGGGCTCTCTTTGCAACCTGGCGCGGATAGTCAGGCCCCTCTTCTTTATTAACCCCCATTCTCTTCGTCTTGTCTTAACTGTGTGACCTTTGCATGCAACCTATGTGTCATGGGTTTGCTGTGAGGTGCCTTGAACCTAAACTAATGTTATGTGAGAATGACCTGAATCGCTCAACTTGTTTTAACCTTTTAATTGGAGCAGAGTTCCCCCCTCCTCGAAGTCTACAGGGCTAACTGGGGAGCCGCTTTAATTTCTCCTTCCCTACTGAAGAAATCTAGAATAATCTGTACATTAAGTACTAATGCTGGTTCCCCCACTTACTAGCTCTGCAGCTTTTGTTCAGTGACGCAGCCTCTCTGAGCCTCGCTTGGCCCTGTCTGCTTAGTAGAAACTGTCTACTACTAGCTTCTGGGCAGCTGGAAGAGGGGGCACCTGCATATTGCAGCCAAAGACTCTGATGTAGCACAAGCTTCGATGAGAAACAGACATATGAGAAATGTTGGGACCCTGGGACACGGAAAGACTCAAGACTAGTGGTTGCCTTCGAGGTTCCTTCTCCGAAGGTCGAGGCATGACTGGAAAGGACGCCAGAACCCCTTGCTCTCAGATCACTGGACAGACCAAAACAAGGCACCTAGACAGTGAATAACTGTTAGGATGTGGGCAGGACCCATGGCTTTAACTGGTGCCCAGGAGTGGGATGGGGATTGCAGCAAAGGAGGGCAGTGTGTGTGTGCGTGCCACAGCAGAAATAAAATACTCTTCAAGCCTAGGCCAGTTTTCTGAAGGAAGACCGTTGCCCACCCCTCTCCTGTCTGGCTTGGGGCTACACTCTCTGCTGGCATGTGGAGGCAGCGGAGGGCTGTGCTGAGGACGGCTGTATGTGATGGGGGTCCGCTCCCTATTATCTAATAGAGTCCTCAGGCTCTCCCCAGCCCCAGCAGAGCCCTCTGGGCCTAGAAAAAAAAATTGCAATACTACTACTATTCATCACTCTGTCCCCAGTGCCTAGGAAGGTGCCTGGCTGACACACAGAGACCTTCAGGAAATACTTCTCGAAACCATTGGAAGGAGCCTTCTGCCTCCAACAGGAGGTATGTGGTTTTGCTGCCCAGGACTGGGAAGACCTTTGGACAATCTGGGGTTTACTAACTGAAGGGTAGAAAAGCTATTGCAGGGCCACAGGGTGACCAGCTGCGACTCTTTGTCTTAGTGGGCGGGGCCTGGAGTTCTGGCTGCACCTGAGAGCTGCCCTGGCCACCACGGGCTTGACTCCCCTGCTGAGTCTTCCGCTTCTGCTCTTTTATCTCCCAGCTACAGGGTGGCCCTTTATCTATCTCTCCCAGCTCGCTGGTGCTTCCAGCTTCTGCTCCTACTTAGCTTGTGGGAGTCCACAAATGGGGCCCCCTGAGGCCTGAGGGATTCTCTTCTGATAAGCCTTTGCACCTTTTCACTCTGGACCCTCACCCAGGACCCAGCCTTCTGCCTGAGCCTTCAGGGGACTACCCAGGTTCCTTTGGCTCCAACTCTCCTGCCAGCGTCGTCGAGTATACCAAGCCGGTGAGTGATGAGACCCGGCAGGAGCAGCCTGCCCTCGCCAAGAACTAGCAATCTGAGCTGGGTCTATATGTGGTGTGCCTTGTGTATTCTGGTCATGTTTCCTTGCAGCAGGAAGTTTAGCCGCTAGTGCTGGGTGTCTTCCCTATGTGAGTGGGGCCAGAGAGGGATGCTGAGCGGGTGCCTAGGAGCTTGGGAGCATCCTGTTAGGGCCTGTGTGCCACTTCTCCATTTTCCTGTCAAGGCCGCTGTCAGAAAAGATAGTGGCCTGGGACTGAGAAAGGGACTGAGTGGGGATGGGATGGTCCTGGGGCTAGGACTTGGGGTCAAAGAAAGGAACATGCTAGGCTGTGGAAAAGGCTATATGGCCTCCCATCATTATAAAATATATTCTTGGAAAACTGGTTGAGAACTCAGGAAGCCCCTGGGCAGTAGTTGGAAAGAAAGCTCAGAGGCTACCCTACCAGAAGACTCTGGCATCCTGGTTACTCTAGGAGACTGAGTGGGAAGGCCTCCCCACCACAGCCTTGATGGGGGTGGGGCTGTACAGTGAGGAGGCGGACTTACAGCAGGCCCTGGGAGACCCGAGGCCCTGCAGATCTGGGTTGTGGGAATTTTATCTGCACTTTCACCCTTTGCCTCCTCTGTCCTCCATCACTGTCCCTGACCTCTGTCATCTCTTTTCTGTCTTCTTGAACTGTCTTTCCCTGCCTCTCAACCATGCGTCCTCTGCTCCTGATCTCCACCCTTCGGTTTCCAAGCTTATAAACTGCTTCTGCCGCTGGATAAAAATAGCGGTGGCAGCGGCCAGGCCGGCAGCCAGGTACAGTCCAATCAGGCAGAGAGACGACAGCACTGGCTTACTGGGGCCAAAGGCCAGATGAGGCCGGGTTGAGTGGTCCTGAGCCTACAGTGGCTCATAGGGGGGCTTCCCTTGCCTGCTCTGTGTGCCCAGCCCTACCTCCAAGAGTCTGAGAAGGCCCCAGGGCAGTGTGGAAGCAGATCTAAACAGGGCCTCAATATTGCTTTATCCCCCCAGCAAGAGCCAGAGGAAGGGAGCTGCCAAGCAGGCCCAGCCGATAGCACTGGAACCATGACAACCAGTCACCAGCCTCAGGACAGGTATTGGGGAGGGTCTCTAGGGTAGGGGTTGGAGTAGGTGCAATATTTGGGTCTTGAGGTTATCTCACTACTGACTGCTCCCAGACTGGTGGTTCTGAGTTGCGTCAGGTCTACATGGGGGTGGGGTGGAGAGGGTGTATACCTCGGCTGGCTGGGAGCTGGCTGGTGTGCCTGCGGGGCTAGGTGCGCAGCAGCCCCCTAGTGGATTGTGTCAGGGTTTCCACTCTGGCCCCTCCCACCACTACTGTGGGGAGACACTTGGCTGCCTCCCTCCTTCCAGAACACATCTGGCAGGACTGCCCTGTTCCTGGGGGTTCCCCTGGGGCCTCTGCCTTGCATGACCTCAGCCCACCCTGCCCTTTGGCCTGACCCTTCTAGCCTGCTGTCTCTGGAGTCTGTGAACTTCCTTAAGTTAGTTAAGGTCGGGAATGTGTGTTAGGATAGAAGAGGCTCTTGAGCCGAGTTCTCCAGAGGGGCAGAGGCTTGTGAAAGTTGATGAAGCCATGCCACCACTCCTTCCAGTTGCCCGCTTTGTCCCTTATGTCTCTGAGCCCCTCCCAGCTCCTCTGCCCACTACGTAACTGTAACTAGGCCCATTCTCACTGGAAGGTTAGCTTCATCTTTTCTGGGTCCTTTTTCCCACCTGCAAAATCTGGTGAGAGTGTCAGCCTTCTGTGACTGTTTTCCAAGGGGCAGGTGGGGATTGTTTGTTTGTTTTCCAGACAGGATTTTTTTTGTGTAATAGTCATAGCTGTGTACTAGAACTAGCTCTTGTAGACCAGGCTAGCCTCGAACTTACAGAGATCCACCTGCTTCTGCCTTCCCAGTGCTGGAATTAAAGGTGTGCGCCACCACTGCCTGGCTGCAGGTGGGGATTGTAAGAGTAGGTCCCAGTTTCCTGCCTCCTTTCTTTCCCAAGCTGCTGGGTGCCCCAGCCCAGTCCCTTAACATTCTACCCACTTTATTGCATTGCTGCCTGGCTCCCTTGTTTCTCCTCTGTCCTCCTGTCCTGTAGAACTCTCCCTTGGGATTTTGCCTTCCTCTGAACCATGCCTTGAGCATCTTGACCTCAAGGGGAAAGTTTAAGGGCTGCGGTGGCCATGGCTCAGACCTGCCCACTTGGGTTACTCACTCTGGCAGGTCCCATTTAAGGCTTGCAAAGAACTGAGCTCCTGTTGCCCTGGCCAGGCCTGTCTGTGTTGGGCCTCCTTACCACTATCTGAAGCACATGGGTGCTGCCTAAGGGGAAGGACCAGGGTTGCTAAGCTTATAGGCAAGGACTATCCAGAGTCTCTGGTTCTGTGTTCTCATGCTCAGGACCAGATGGCATCTATAGACCTTAGTCTACCTGCACTGCCCTAGGTAGTTGGACCTACAAAACTGGTTCTGTCTGGTTAGGGGAAAAAAAAAGATCTATAGCTTCCTACTTCCCAGCTCCCTCAGGCACCCAGCCCATCTGTGCCACTGGGTCCAGAATGATCTGGGTGTTTCTTGACCTCAGAGTCCTTCAGGGAACTACTGAGTTCCCACTTAGACAGCCGAATTACTTGTAGCCTATGTGGTGGGATATGGGGGAGACGTGTGTTCACTCTTTTATCTACCCACCCAGTCTTTTAGCAGAGTTCCAAAGCCATCGCTGGATGTGTGGGTCACTCTGCTTCCCAGCCTGAAGGCCTTCTGGTACTTGAGAACAAAGGTTCCGTCACCCACGTCATTTAGCACTGTGCTGATGGCCCTTCTCCTTTACCCATCTTACATGGGCTCTGTACTACCTGAGGGCCCACACATGCCCAGTGGCACACCTCCACGGAAGGACACGTGCGCATGGACTCCATAGCTAGGAGAGCTGGGCAGATGGGAGGGAGGGCAGGAGGGCTGTGGGCCACTTTGCCTTCTTTCTATTTAGGTATAAGGCAGTATGGCTTATCTTCTTCGTGCTGGGCCTGGGGACATTGCTCCCCTGGAACTTTTTCATGACAGCAACTCAGGTGAGGCTGGGGGCGGAGGAGGCACTAGGCTCCAGAGGATGTGTCTCCTAGGCTTTCAAGGCCTGTTTCTGTGCTTCTGGGCACAGAGCGGAACAGAGGTTCCAACACTCAACCTTTGAAAACCCCACAGTATTTCACAAACCGTCTGGACCTGTCCCGGAATATGTCCACAGTCACTGACAAATCAAGCCAGGACACCGAGACCTTGCCTGCTCCCACAGTGTCCGCGCCAGAGCGGAGTTCTCTCAGTACCATCTTCAACAATGTCATGACCTTGTGTGCCATGTTGCCCCTGCTGCTCTTTGCCTGCCTCAACTCCTTTCTGCACCAGAGGTGAGCCTCCCCATCCCGGGTGCCCCAGCCTCCCCATCCCGGGTGCCCCAGCCCCCCCATCCCGGGTGCCCTAGGCTGCCCTCCCTTCAGTCCCTTCCTAACGTCCACCCCACCTCTGCCTCTCCTCTAGGATCTCTCAGTCTGTTCGGATCCTGGGTGGCCTGGTGGCTATCCTGCTGGTGTTCCTGATTACTGCCATCTTGGTGAAGGTGGAGATGGAACCACTGCCTTTCTTCATCATCACCATGATCAAGATCGTGCTCATTAATTGTAATCGAGGGACAGAGTGTGGGCAGTTCTGGGCCTGGGTTGGAAGTTGGGGCAGAGATAAGGAGTCCGGGTTAAGGCTCCCTGGGAGCCCCAACTGCCAGCCCCTTATCCTTGCTGACATGCTGTCTACACTATTCCTCAGCATTTGGTGCCGTTTTGCAAGCCAGCCTTTTCGGTCTGGCTGGAGTCCTGCCGGCCAACTACACAGCCCCCATCATGAGTGGCCAAGGCCTGGCTGGTTTCTTCGCCTCAGTGGCCATGATCTGTGCCATTGCCAGTAAGTCCTGCTACCCCAGTTGCCGGTGTAGGGAGGCAGGGAAGGATGATGTGGAGTGATGGGGTGTGTCTGAGCTTGTCCTCTGTCTGCCCCAGGCGGCTCAGAGCGGTCTGAAAGTGCCTTCGGCTATTTCATCACAGCCTGCGGAGTTGTTCTTTTGGCCATTGTCTGTTACCTGGCTCTGCCTCGGCTGGTGAGCACGTGGAGGAGGAAACTGGCTTTGGGGAGTGAGGGAGGCCCAGGGTTTCAAAGCAGGGGGTGTCCTGAGATTGAAACATGGCAAGTTGGGGTTCTGGAGCTGCCTCTGACCCTACTTCCCCATCTCCCTTGCTCAACAGGAATTCTATCGCTATTACGTGCAGCTCAACCTCGAGGGGCCCTCTGAGCAGGAGACCAAGTTGGATCTTATCAGTAAAGGTCTTAATTACTAAAGGAAGTCTTGATGAGGTGGCACGAGGCAGGAGTCAGGTGTTGGTACATTGGTATTAACTGGCAGATGAGCCAAAAAGAGGCAGAGTGACCCATGAGTAAGCTGAGGCTAATGTGGGACTAAGTTGGGGGAGATAACATGGTGACCTTAGGGGACTTGGAGCTTTGCTGAGTTGGTAGACCGTTTGCACAAAGTCCTGAGTTGATTCCTGCACTGGGCAAGGTGGTGCACATGTAACCCCACATTTGGGAAGTAGAGGCCGGAGGATCAGAAATGCAAAGTCATCCTTGGCTATCTAGTGAGCTACAAATAAAACCTTGTCTCAATAAGGAAAATAGAAGAACTTGGATAACCCTGAATGTCTCAGGCTTCTGTACTGAGGTAGCAGTTTCAGAGGGAACAGAGAGTAGCATGAGCTCCTGGGGGAAGGGGAGCCCTAGGGACTTGAGTCAAGGGCATTTAGGTCTATGGGGTATTAGGGTGTTAGGTGTTAGGAACCAACCAGTTAAGGAGGTGTCCACCTCCAGCTCAATCTTCCAATTGCTCTGTTCTCCCCAAATGTAAAGATCCTTCTCTAACCTCTCACCCAACAGGAGAGGAACCAAGAGGAGGAAGAGAGGAGTCTGGGGTTCCAGCTCCCAGCTCTCTGCCCACCAACAAAAACCACTCTATCAAGGCCATACTTAAGAGTGTATGTGGGGCTGGGGTGTCCTGCCCTTCCTTCCTCACCCCTTCTCTCCTTTTGCTGTGTCCATCCTTACACACACCCCCACTGGCCTAAGATTGAGCTTTCCTGTCTTCCTTCCTGTGAGTGTGTGTTCTCGCTCTGTGTGTGTGTGGGGGGTCTTCAAGTGGGGGGATCGAGACAGTGTTTCAGTGTGTAGCCCTGGATGTCCTGGAACTTGGTGCTCTGTAGACCATGCTGGCCTCAAACTCAGAGCTCTTCCTCCCAGGTGCTGGGATTAAAGGCCACTTCTCGTCTCTTTGATACACAGCCACCATGACAACTCTCTTTTCTCTCTCTCCAGATCTCGGTCCTGGCTCTGTCTGTCTGCTTCATCTTCACGGTCACCATTGGCTTGTTCCCTGCTGTTACTGCTGAGGTCGAATCCAGCATTGCCGGCACCAGTGCCTGGAGTAAGGGCTCTGACTTCCTGGGACAGATGCAGCAAGAGGCTAGAGTGGGACCAAGGGTGGAGCATGGGCAACCTGGGGACCCCTCTGCCCAGCTGGATCTCCATGGGTCTGTTTGCCCTGCCATTGGCTGGAAACATCTCTTTTGTTGTGCAGTGAGGAGGTCAAGCCTCAGAGAGAGCCAGGTGTTGTCTCTAAGTCTCTCTTTTCTCTTCCAGAAAATTACTTCATTTCTGTGGCTTGTTTCTTGAATTTCAATGTCTTTGACTGGTTAGGCCGGAGCCTCACAGCTGTTTGCATGTGGGTAAGTAGAATATGGGCTCTGGGACCTGTAGGATCAAAGTGTCCAACTGAGACTAAGAGAGAGGCCCCAAGAAAGTATATTGATGGGGCTGGGAGTGTGGCTCTGTAGTAGAGGGCTTGCCTACCATGCATGACCCCTGGGGCTTCTGTCTGTAACCCCTTCAAGATTGGAAAAAAATACAATGGGAAGGGAACTGTCTCTTTCAAGTCTACATGTAACTTATGTGTAACTTTGTGTATAATTCCTTTCTATTTTTAGATTATTTATTTATTTATTTGGTTTTTCGAGACAGGGTTTCTCTGTAGCTTTGGAGCCTGTCCTGGAACTAGCTCTTGTAGCCCAGGCTGGCCTCGAACTCACAAAGATCCGCCTGCCTCTGCCTCCCAAGTGCTGGGATTAAAGGTGTGCACCACCACCGCCTGGCTAAATTATCTATCTATCTATCTATCTATCTATCTATCTATCTATCTATCTATCATCTATTTATTTGAGACAGGGTCTCGCCAGGTAGCCCTGGTTGTCCTTGAATTTGCTGTTGTAGATCAGGTTGGCCTCTGTTTCTGAGTGCACGTGCCACCACACACAGTTCAGCTAAGAGTGTATGTGGGGGTGTATGCATGTGAGTGCCCACAGAGGCCAGAAGAGGGTGTCAGAGCCCCTGGAGCTGAAGTTACAGAGGTTGTAAGCTACTTGGTGTGGGTGCTGGGAACTGAACCTGGTCATCTGCAAGAGCAGGTATTCACTCTTAACTGCTGAGCCGCCTCTCCAGCCCACATTATGGTTCTTAGGTATGTAACCTGGCAGGGTTGTATATGTGCATACACATGAATCTACATTCCAGTATTTAGGACTGGGGGTATTGCTCAGTTGATAAGACTGCTTGCCTAGTATACTTCATGAGTTAGCCCCGAGTTTGACCTAGAATACCTCATAAGTCAAGTATGGTAGGTGCATACCTGAAACCCTAACACTTGGGAGCTGGAAACAGGAGGATCAGAAGTTCAAGGACATTCTTGACTATATACAGTGAGCTTGAGGCCAGCCTGGGATAAAAAAGAGGGGGGGGAATCAGTATCTCATACACTCCACTGTACCTCTGGCAATCAGCATCCCCCAAAGGTAACCAGGCCTAGAGGTTTTACCCAAGCCTTGGGCCCCTGAGTTGACAATGAGAACTGACGTGGACTGAAGCCTTGCCTGTTCCTTGCAGCCTGATAAGGATAGCTACTGGTTGCCGGTTTTGGTGGTCGCCAGGATCGTGTTTATTCCCCTGTTGTTGCTGTGCAATGTAAAACAGCGCTACTATCTGCCTTCCATCTTTAAGCACGATGCCTGGTTCATCATCTTCATCGCTGCCTTTGCCTTCTCCAATGGCTACCTTGCCAGCCTCTGCATGTGCTTCGGGCCGAAGTGAGTGGGGCAGGAGAGAACTTGGTGACATCAGGCAGGAGAGGGATGGCAATAGGAGGGTCCTTCATCTCAAAGCTGTGACAAAATGCCCAGCTTGGGGGTTGTGAGGGACAGTGGAGGCAAGGGCTTCCAAGTGTGCTCATGCTGAGCTGTGGGAGAGGGTGGAGGATGGCCCCAAGAAGTGGTCTGGGATCGGGAATTTCGGGTGGTATGCATGGGGGATTGGGCAGGGCTGGCCTGGCTCTCCTAAAATCACCCTGCCTTCCTTTCAGGAAAGTCAAACCAGCTGAAGCGGAGACAGCAGGAAGCATCATGTCCTTCTTTCTTTGTCTGGGCCTGGCTCTGGGAGCTGTATTGTCCTTCTTGTTAAAGGCACTTGTGTGACTGTATGGGGACAGATGGACTACACTGCCTGCCTGCTTCCTGCTCAGTTTCTTCCCTGCCTGGGATGAGCAGGGGTCCAAGGGTTTGCTCTTCTGGCTGACCTTGGCTTTCTTCTGGCCTGTGTTGGGCCCAGATGCTCAGGCCCCTGGGAGGGAGCCTCCTTGGATGGACTTGGGATTGAGGACTCAGAATGGCAAGGGAGCACAATCTCTTATGGAGAGCTCTGCCTGTCCCTGCTTAAACCAAGCACTCCTTGCTCCTGGCCTGAGGTCGTCTGCCTGCTGTCACAAGGGTGGGTGGAGGTGGAAGACTGACTGGTGTGTCATGTGATCTGTTGCTGTTCCTTCTCCCTCCTCGTACGCCTGCTCTCCTTCTCCCCGTTCCCTGTCATTTTACTGCCTTTTTATACTGACAGAAACCAGGTGCCTTCAGAGGCTCTCTGATTAAATAAACTTTGTTTGTTTTTTGGGTTTTTTTTCCTTCTCCACAGCTCCCTGTGTCCTCCCAAGGTTTAACCCCTTGGAGAGGAAGGCTGGCAGCCTGAGGCTAGGGCTTGAGTGTGACCCAAGGTTGGGCCTGGGCATAAGAGGGTAGGAGCCCGTTAGCCTCAGAAGCTGCAGTGCCCCCTGCTGGGCCACAGAGAAGGGACAAGCCTGGAGCCAAGACACCCAGACTATGGCCCAGATCTAGAAAGACGAAGGTTTTCTTTTTTCTTTTCCGCTCACTTTTTGAGACAAAATACAGCTCAAGCTGACCTCACATGCCAGACGTCGGGAGGATGACCTTGAACTGTTCCTCCTGCCTTGATCTCTTAAGTGCTGGAGTATAGCACCACGTCCTGGATCTAGGGACAGAATCAAGGACTTTGTGCATGCTAGGCAAGCACTCTGCTATCTAACTGAGCTACACCCCAGCCCCTTTTTCTTACTCCAAAGGACTGGAAACGGAGGCAGCTCTATGTCTTTCCTGTCCTCAGTGCTATCCGCCCCTCCCCCACAGATGCTGTCCTGGGGCCTGAAATGAACTTTGCCAAACTGGCTAGTACCACCCCCAGCTTCTGGCCATCGTCCCACATCCCTGGGCAGGAAAAGGCTGAGGCCTGAGTTCTCCCTTACCCTTGGCTCCAGGCCCTGACACTCTAGCCTAGGCTGCCAGACTTCCTGGAGAACAAGGGGCCTATGTGTCCTCATGCTGGAGCTGGACCTTCCCTTTCTCTCACCACATTGCGGTCTAAGGAAGGGCGGGTTGGTACCGGATGTGAGATCTACTCCGCTGAGGACTCGCTGTGTGAGTGGAGCCATAAGCCCACCTCAGCCCCAGCCCTGGGAGGTGTCTCTGGCTTTTCCCAGAAATGCATGAGCTTTTGCCTCCTGGCCCAGGCTGTTTACTTGCTGGTCCTTGACTACAGAGCTGACCCTACTTTTAGGACTTCCTTTTTTAAGGAAATTTAATTTAAACCAGTGGTTCTCAACCTTCCTAATGCTTCGACCCTTTAATACAGTTCCTCATGTTGTGCTGATCCCCCAAACTTAAAATTATTTTTGTTGCTACTTTATAACTATAATTTTGTTAGTTATGAATCATAGCATAAATATTTGTGTTTTCCAATGGTCTTAGGTAACCCCTCTGAAAGGGTTATTTGATCTCTGAAGTCACAACCCACAGGTTGGAAACCATGGCTTTAAACAAAGGTTTCAGGCTTTCATTTCATGAGTAGTAGTGGCATTTTTTTCTTTT